>CAMOHE010044236.1:10417-31000 GCA_946598075.1 Artocarpus hirsutus | reverse complement strand
TCTGACCTTCTCGTCGGAATACCTACAGCATGAAAAACTTAATGAGCTAACGCCCAGTAAGTCCCATAAATCCCACATGGACAATCAAATGAATGCATGATTCGATTATGCTTTCTTATGAACTTTTCTTATCTTCATCGTTTTTTATTTTCCATTAGGGCCCAAGTGTTCGTACCATTGCGCAATTTCATTAGGGTCTACGTAACACCGTGACCATATTTTATCCTTTAAACTCCCCTCGCTTCGGGAGTCGGTACGACACTTTTCTTAACTTTTGGTGACATTTACCAATCCATTTAATATGGTTGTCATACCAGGCATGAAATGATATTCACATGTTATCCATAAATCATAAGTTCGTATGCATTGTAGAGTACCTACAAGTACCTATTTCATAAACATCAATGTATTTTATTCATATACACAAGTACACCATATATTGCATGTAACAATAGATAACATGATATACACTCAGGTATTCTAATCGTGTACACAAGTACACCATATTTTGCATGTAACAATACATAACATGATATACACTCAGGTATTCTAATCGTATATACACCGGTACCGTATCTATATCTCTAGGCACTCATTTCATAGCAACAAACAAGTTCATATAGGAATTTATACCCTAATATGCATATTCTTGCATTCTACACCTACCATCTCATGCTGTAGGTGGGAAGGGTACTTACTTGTTTTTGTGCACCGCAAAATCAACTTCGTTCTTTGGTCTCCTAGACTCCTAGGATCCTGTTGGCCAATTACGAAACTTATCAGCCAATTTCAATACGTTTCATCACAACACGTTCAATACGAAATTGTTCGAGTTGTACGACTATACACAACTCTAAAAATACTAATTTTCTTATTTACGTCGAATTCTACCCTATCGTCACTTACGAAGAGTGGAAATCTTCCTAATAGCTTTCTTTTCTTACTTAAGGCCCTTCTAGAGCCCTTCGAGTTATTCAGGCAAAAATGACGATTTTGCCCTTCGTGTCTTATTGATCTATTTAAACTCGATTCTGTTCTTTTAAATAAAAACGGCCACACATTAATTTCAAAATAATGTCCTAGTGGCTCAAAACCCTTTATTTCACACTTAAGCCCCATTTTCATAAAACTTTACGGTTTAGCCCTTAAACCGAAAATTGTGACAATTTTGCCCCCGAGGCTAAAATTTTTTCTTCACATCAAAAATTCTTATTTTTCATAAGAAACATTTTTTCTTGAAGTACCATACCTCAAATCATTTTGAAAAATGACGTTTTTGCCATTTTACCATATTTTCACTTTTAACAAATTCTTGAAAATTTGAAAACTCACAAACGGTTGAGTTTTTTAACAAACCGTCCAAGATGCCTAACAGTTTCATCGAGATCTACAACTTTTATGTTTTAACTTTTCCCAAAATCTCACTGTATAGGGGTGTTTTTGGCTGTTTTTTCATTTCTGTCGAGAAAGAAAGTTTTCTTTCAATTTAGTCCCTTGGACGTTTTTGTCAAATCCCTTTTCAAAACTTCAAATCTGCCCCTACAAAGTCTATTCCATGGCTTACTCAGATTATTTTCATTCTCAAACTTCATTTTTACACCATTTAACCATAAAATTGCAAAAATAACACTTTATGCAAAAATTACAATTTCGCACCTTAAATCAAAATTTCATCATCTAAACAGATCTCTCATCATATATGTAATTCAATCAACCATAAGCTTAAGAACTCACATGGATTTGAGAAAACAAAAATCCAAACAAAAATTCAAAACTTTGAAAACCAAAACTTACCAAAATAACCTCTTTTCGATTTCTAGCCTTGAAATCCCTTTTGATCTGCCTCTAAGCCTCCTTTTCATGCAAAAATAACATGGGTTAACATCTCCTCTTCAACCCATGAAAAACCCCTTGAAAACTCAATAAAAAGTTTGGAATTTTACCTTAAATCTTGTAAAAATCCTTGGGGCTTGCTTCTAAAATTGCTTCGGGGCTATTTTCTACAATTTTTGAAGTTGAAAAATTTTCTTGATGCTCACAACAATGGCTGCCGAAGCTTGTGGGGAAAGGAAGAGTAAAATTTGTGATAACATGCATTAAATGCATGCTTATCACATTGGATGACTCATGGTAACCTTTATGGTTACCCCTAGGTGTCTTCTTCCTATTGGGCCACATTTCAAGCTTTGGTGGCCCAATCAAATTCAATTGGGTGTCCACTTTGTTGGGCCCAAAATTCACACAGTGTAATTTTTCGTCATGCAGTATTTTTCTTATACTGCTGTGGTCAAATCAGTGTATTTCCTATCCTTAGACTGTATAAAAATATTTAACTGACTTATCGTTCACTTTTGGAGGCCAATCATAACACTTTTAGTATCTGCATTGTCACTTAGCAGTATTCTTATACTGCTCTGGCCTCCTTTCTACCCCAGATTAGGGTTCGGACAACCTCTGTGTCCTAATTGCATTCTAGTCGTTCATTCGTTTATACCACAATTTCACAATTAATTGTGACATAAAATTCATTTTATGGATATTATTCACAAATTTCTGAGTAATTCAACTCATAAAATCTGTATTTTACCATATCCAACATTTCATCATATTTCCCACAAAATATGCAATCAATGCCGTTTATTCATACTTTATCGTAATTTTGCACAAAAATTACAACTTTTACAAAAATCACATTTTTAAAAGTTAATTCATTAATTAAACCCAATAAAATATTAGGTTTTGTTAATGACATTTTCTCGGTCATTACATAAGATTTGTATTACTTTTATGATAGCTGTGTTAGGTTATTTGGAAATTATACTATGGTGATAATGACTTATTTTTAATATTTGGTGCTACACTAAAAACTATGGTTTGTATTTAAACGTTTATTTTTATTTTTATTTAAAGACCCATGGGCATTGTTTTATTGATTTGAATAATATCGAATTTAAGTTTATTTTTATTTATTCAATACTGCTAACCCTCACACTAGAGCGTTACAGAATATTTGATATCAAAGCCTAGGTTTGGTTAACCTAGGGGGTGTAGCACCACCTTAAAAGGTAATCTTTTGAAATGGTTTTAAAGATAAGTGTTCATGTCATCATTATTGGGTACTAATCCTTGTTAAATTTACGTAGTCAGTAAAAACTATGCCGCCAATACGTCAAGTGCAATCGTCTGAGCAATCACAACCGGTCGAACACGCTCATGAAGTTGAGCAACCTGAACTGATGGAACAAGCTCAAGGAGTTGAGCAACCTAGATGAGCAACGCAACCTCAACCAACTACACCAGAAGTAGATAATCTGGGACAAATTCTATAAGCCTTTCAAATTATGCAGAGACCAGCAGAGGCTCGTGATCCTAAGCAATGACATTTAACCTTACTGAAGGAGTTCATGAAGCACATTTAGTGAAGAACCCAATCCTATCATAGCAGAACAGTGGCTTAAGGCGATAAAAAAGAAATTGGATACCTTGAGGATTCCACAAGAGTATTGGGTTGGCTTTTTAACATATATATTTGAGGGTAAAGCCGAAACATGGTAGGATCTGTAGAAAGATAACTATGATGTACCGAACCTCACATGGAAACAATTCGAAACCATATTTTGCAATACTTATATTCTTCAAAGCCATAAGTAAGCAATGACGCGAGAATTTAAAAACTTGGTGTAAGGGGACACGACAATAGCTGAAGATCATGCACAATTTATAGAATTGTCTTGCTACAATCCTGGAGCTGTATTAGATCCAATGGCGAAGTGCGAGAAGTTCAGGAACAATCTAAGGCCAAAAATCAGACAAATGATAGTTGTTGTCCCATCAATAGATTTTCTTGAACTTGTAGCTACGGCACAAAGGGCAGAGATATAATTAAACAACTCCTATGGAGAGTACAAGGGTTCTGGTGGGCATCAAAAGAAGATAAGCAAGAAGGAGAAGACACAAGGGTAGGTCACTCAGCATAGTGGAGTGACTATTGGTGGTGGATCTTCTAGCAGCGGTCGTTTCCAGCTGTACGCCTGTCATAATTGTGGACAAGTGGGACATCTAAGAAGAAATTACCCTAATTGCCTTGCACCATCATCTTTTGCCCTAAGACTGCAAGGAAGTCATTTTGGTTCCATTGTATGTGGAGGGAGTCAAAACTAGGGAGCACCTCAGCAAAACACTCCAGCTTCCCAAGTTTCAGTAACTCAACCTCGAGGGTTCCAATGCTAGTATAACTACCAGCAACAACCACAGGGCTCTAATTTCTGTGCCAATCAGAATTTTCAACCAACCCCTCAAGGTTCGGTGAATCAAAGACCATATATCCTTAGGAGGAATAATAATAATAATGCAAGTAGTAGCCAAGGGAACCAAGGAATGAGTGATAAGGGAAAAGCACCAGCTCAAGCTTATACAGTTATGGCTACAGCTGGACAAGCAAAGCAGGCTAATCACTCCATTGTAGATAGTATGATTCACGTGTCTCATTCTTGGGCCCATGTATTGTTTGACACTAGTGCCACTCATTTATTTATATCTATGTTATTTGCTTCCGTACTACAATTAAAAACTGAGACATGTAGTTCACCACTAACCCTTAGTACACCAATGGGTGGAGTAGTTGAAGCTTCCATAATTTGTAAATCAGTGTTTATTGTTATAGAAGAACATAACTTATCAGCTAATCTATATGTAATTACCATGACGGAGTTTGATGTAATATTAGGAAAGGATTAGTTAGATAGATATCAGGCGATAGTATATTGTCATAGGAAACGTGTTTCTTTGTTCACCAAGAATAGACAAGTCATCAAATTTCAAGCAAAGACAAGGACAGTAATGCCAGCCCCGATGCTAAAGGCTTGTATTGGAGGATGAAGGAGTTTCAACAATCTTGGGACAATCTTTGCTTCGAAGGGAGAACTAAAGATAAGCGACCCATCCTCTCACACTCCTGTGGTGGATGAATTTTTAGATGTTTTTCTAGATGAATTGCCTACACTTCCACCTAATAGAGAAATTCAGTTTGTCATCGACTTAATTCCAAGAACAGTGCTTATTTTTATTGAGTCGTATCGAATGGCACCTACTAAGAAGGCAGAATTAAGAAGGCAATTGGACGAACTATTGGAGAAAGGATTTATTTGACCAAGTACGTCACCTTGGGGAGCTCCAGTGCTTTTTGTGAAGAAACATGACGGATCGTTAAGGCTCTGTGTCGATTATTGCCAGCTTAATCGACTGACTATAAGTATCCTCTGCCCCGAATTGACGAGTTGTTCGATCAGTTAGGAGGATCTCGCTACTTCTCAAAGATTGACTTACGATCCGGATATCACCAACTAAAGATAAGGGAAGAGGACATTCCAAAGACGGCTTTCTAGACTCGCTATGGTCACTTTGAATTCCTTATCATGCCTTTCGGGTTAACCAATGCACCAGCTGCTTTCATAGACTTGATGAACTGTGTCTTCTGACCATACTTAGATCAATTTATCATTGTTTTCATAAATGATATCTTGATCTATTCCAAAACAAAAGAAGAGCATGCTGAGCATTTGAGGATTGCTCTACAAACGTTAAGAGAACATGGTCTGTATGCAAAGAGAGAGAAATGTAATTCTAGACGACAAAGGTCAAGTTCCTAGGATACATTGTCTCTAAAGAAGGCAACGGAGATGGATTGAATACATGGTGCATTACGACTTTAACATCCAATATCATCTTCAAAAAGCAAATGCAGTGGCAGATGCCCTAAGTCGTAAGAACAACGAAATCATGGCCAGCCTAGCATTGGAGGACTGGAGGCGAGCAATCACCATCGTCGACTTTAATTTACAACATTATGAAGATGACAGAAGAGCTTTCCTATTCAATGTGATAGCAACTCCTACGTTAATTCAACAAGTGAAACAAGGACAATGGTACGATGAAGGATTACATATGGTTTGGGAACAAAATACAAAATGGTGAATAGTTGGATGGATGGCAGATTGAGCCGAAAAAGTTCCTACTTTATAAAGGGAAACTAGTTGTTCCAAAGGATCCTTATCTCAGGCATGCATTGCTAGATGAAACACACCGTTCAAAGTTTGCTATTCATCCTAGAAGCACTAAAATATATACGAATTTGAAATGACAATACTGGTGGTGAGGAATGAAACGAGATATAGCAACATTTGTCTCTAAGTGCTTGATGTGTTAATAGGTTAAAGCTGAACATAAAAAGCCTAGAGGCGAGTTGAGTTGCCTACCTATTCCAGAATGGAAGTGGGATTATGTGACAATGGACTTTGTTACCAAATTTTCTAAGACTCAAATAGGGCATGATGCCATTTGGGTAATTGTAGATCGTTTGACAAAAATTGCCCACTTTATCCTAATTAGAACCAGTTATAATGTCTCAAAGCTATGTCAATTATATGTGGAAAAGATGGTGACATTGCATGGAGTACTACCAATGTCAATCGTTTTTGATAGGGATACACATTTTACATCAAAATTTCGGAGAGGATTACAGAAAGCTTTAGGAATTCGACTGAATTTTAGTACAGCTTTTCATCTTCAAGTGAATGGACAATCTAAATGTGTTATTTAGATTCTCGAGGATATGCTTTGATCTTGTGTGTTAGACTTTAGAACCAACTAGGCTGCACAGTTGCCATATGTTGAGTTCGTATATAACAATAGTTATCAGGCAAGCATTGGATTGGCTCCATATGAGGCTTTATATGGTAGACCCTGCAGATCTCCATTGTGTTGGGCTGAAAAGGAAGAGCACTTAGAACTTGGGCCTTAGTTCCTTAGAGAAACATCGGACAAGATCTAGATTATTCATGAACGTTTGAAGACAGCCCAAAGTCGACAGAAGAGCTATGCCGATGAAAGGAGACGGCCTTTAGAGTTCATGGTTAGGGACTTTGTGTTTCTAAAGACGAAACCAAAGCGTGGTGTATCTCGATTTGGTGTTAAAGGAAAGTTAGCACTAAGGTATATGGGACCATTCGAGATTGTGAAAAGAATTGGAAAGCTAGCATATCGTTTAGATTTGGTGCCACAGTTGTCTCATGTACATAATGTCTTCCATGTATCGATGCTGAGAAAGTATGAACCCGATCCTTCACATGTGATCATGTGGATAGATATCCCAATTCAAGGAGATGCGACTTGTGAAGAAGTTCCTGTTCAGATATTAGATCGTGAGATAAAAATGTTACGTCGTCATCAAATTCTTTTAGTGAAAGTGATGTGGCAACATATGATGTAGAGGAAGCTACATGGCAACTTGAGTCTGGGATGAGAAAGCAATAACCATATTTGTTTTAATATGTAATCAATTGTAGGAAATTTCAGGGACGAAATTTCCTAAAGGAGGGGAGAGCTATGATAACCGTTATTTTTAACGGGTAAAAATTGTATATAAATTAATTATTAGTGTGTCAATTTAGACTTTGTAAAAAAAAATGTTGTATTTGAAATCTATTTCATATTCTTTATTCTACTTATTTTTAATTTTTCTGAACATTTTCTACACTATTTAGTATAATTATCGAAATACCCTTAAAACTTTTATTTGATTACAAAAATACCATTTTGGCATTTTCCTTCAAAACTTTCCCATGAACTCTCCCTTATCCTCTTCTTTGTTGTTTACTACCAAGTCTCAGACAAACATCCCACATTCAACGGGATGTTGATTAATTTTTTTTCTTTTCTTTTCTTCATTTCTCTTCCTTTTCTCTATTTATTGATGTCTCCTTTGTCTTCTTCTTCACTTTCTTTCTTCTATGCTTTCATTTTACTTCCATGAGAGCAAACATACCGAGAGAAACCCAACAAGTCAAACCTCAAATCCCACTCATTTTTTAGTAGAAATCACATAAACTTTATCCTAGCAACCTATAGAGCTTGGGAAACAAGGGGATTTTGGTGATCAAAACAACATATTCACTTGAATTTGAGGTAAAATTTTCAAACTCAAAACTTAAATTTTAATTATGTTTTGAGTATGGAAATCTCTAAAATGAGTTTATACTATATGGAAATGATTGTATATTGTTTATATATTGTTTTTATGCTTAAAATACTGTTAGGAAACTAAGAATTCGATTAAAGGTCTTAGAAAATGAATTCTAGGTTCTCTGTATGAGTTTTTCTAAGTGAAAAATGACGTGTCGTTTTTTTCATAAATTACATGTTGTTTTTCTTAAAACAACATGTTGTTTTTCTATACATAAATTCAATAAAAAGAAGCTTTAAATAGGATTTGAACCTCCAACCTCAGGTCAAGTAAAAAGGGGCCAAACCACTAGGACAAGGATAATTATTTAATAATTTATGGTTCGAAAATAATAAATAGTTTTCTATAAATGTTGTAATTTCAAATAATTTTATAAATATCAAACTTTTTAATTATTTTAATTATAAATATTTTAAAATTGTCTTATTTATTTTAAAAATCTAATTTAATAGATTTTGTATCAAAATAAAATTCATATATTTTACTTTATTTTATTTTATTGTTATTTTATAATTTACTAAAATTAAGTTGGAAAAGTGATATTTACAATTTTAGTACATTAATGATTATAGCACACTAATAATAAAAATAAATGATAAATTGATATAATTGAAAATTAGGATGGTTGTGTTATACATTTTAGGATAACAGCGTACTTGGAGCTTATGTGGTGAATTGTGTAAGCTGGAAATTATCAGTAGATATTTGTGGAAAGGAAGGGATTCTATTACTCTTCTTTTGTGAGGTTTTCGTAAATTAAAATTTGGTTGTTTTATATTACAAGACATGTATATGGTATTTTGAATGTATATGATTATATCTATAATATGATGATGTAGAACTCGTCCTATATTATACAACAAGGAACATAATGATTTGACACATGTTATAAATTGAGAAGCATGGCTATAAAAACTGACTCTATAAATAACGATTTAATATAAAAGAATGATGAGACGTGAAAAGGACGGCGGTTACGTCCTTGGGCATGAATACCCTAAAAGGTAAAATAGGGGGAGGTGATGATGCTCCTTTGAGTCGAAAGTCCTAGAATACACTGTACAGGAATCGACTTGGTGAGGACTTGGGGCTTGATGTCCCCTCACCAGAACACCCTTGGAATGTTTGGTGGGTGGCCAAGCGTCCCTATTTAGGTTTCGATGAGTTAAGTGATACTTTATTTAACGTGGATACCTAGGAACAATGATGAATTGTAATATTTGTATGTGTGTATAAGTATGAAACTCGATAATGATTAACTATGGTATGCACAAAAGGTGATCATAATAAACCTCATAATCTGGAATATGATGAAAATTAACTAACCATGCAGTTTTAATGTGGTAATGAATAAAACCTTAAGGTAAGTAATAGTTTTCCCTACTGGCCATGTCGATGCTCATCCTTATCATATTTATCTCTCAAGTGGAACTCAGTGCAACTTCTTTGATGAGGAATAGGCAACAACACTACTAGTTTCGTGTCAGAATATCTTGTTTTTGTATAACTCGTTTAGAACATGTAAGATTTGTACTGCTTTTGTGATGGTTGTGTTAAGTTATTTGGAAATTGTACTATGATGATGATGACTTATTTTTAATATTTGATGCTACACTAAAAACTATGGTTTGCATTTAAATGTTTATTTTTATCTTTGTTTAAAGACTTATGGGCATTGTTTTATTGATTTGAATAATATTGAATTTAAGTTTATTTTTATTTATTTAATACTGCTAACCCCCATATAGGGACGTTACATGTAAGTACCAGAATAGTAGAGTAAAATGAGAAGTTTAATAAATTTGCAAAACTTACAAAAACCTGTTAAAAGTAAAATCGTCATTTTTATGGAATGGCTAAAATGGATCCCGAGCACTTTAAATTAGCAAAACACCCTTAGATGGAAAATGATCTTTAAAACGTTAAATAACAAAGCCATCAAGTGAGGGGAAATTTGACTAAGGAACTTTCAAGTTAAGTAAAAAAATGGTAAACCAATAAGAAACGAGGTTAAGTATAAGAAATGAACATTTAACATTTAAGTTGTGCTATCGATCGAGTAGGTTGGTAAAAAAGAAGAAAAAAGGGACTAAAATGAGATTGTTAGAGCTATGTCTAAGTAAGTTATGATAAAGTATGACTACATTGTTCAATAGTCTTAAGTCTTCCACAAGGGAAGCATCATGTTACGTTAAAGATATGATCTCATAATTGATATTGTTGGTATGAACACTTAAGCTCACATGTTTAAAAAAGGATAAGAATGATGATAAGAAATTTAAGTAAGTTATGAACAATAATAAGGAGTTCATCATTGGATATTCATAAAGAAGCATAAATAGAATCATGCATTATGACCTTGTTTGCATTCCTTTCTATGTTTTGTTTATGAGATATGTTAATGAAAAACAATTTAATAAATATTTTATGAGAAATGTTTATGAAAAGAAAATTTCATAAAATGTTTATGAGAAAAGATTCATGAAGAAAGTTTTATGAAAAAAGTTTAAAAGCAATGTTTTAGATGAATGTTTTTAATGTTTTGTGAGATTATATTTCAACTTATTGAGTGAAAGTTCATTACAAATTCCTTCATACAATAGATAGTCCTATAAGAGACCAGTATGACTGGCTGAAGAGCTCAATATTGCGGTGACAAGGATACCACTACTCTAGTTTTTTGTTGCTGCAAGAAAAATTTTTCCGCTGTTTGAAAACAAATATTAATTTAAAAAGTTTTAAGAGAGTAAAGGTTTTCTTAATGAGTTTAAAGAAACATTTGGAATAATTTTAAAAGTCAAGTTTTCAGCTTTGTCTCAATTTGTGTTGCAACAAAAGTCTCAACAGTTTTAGGAATGTTTTAAGAACTAAAAAAAAATTACCTAGTATTTTTTCTTACAAGTAAATAAGATTAAAATTAATAAATCATGTTTAAACAAGTCAAATAAGGGCCCAAAAAAGGTAGTTTGTTACATCTTCAGAGGTTCTATTGGTGCTATATGGGTTTTACCCCCTTTTTTAGTTTGTGTATTTGTCAAATAAAATTGGTGTTGTTTGCATAGTTTGGTTGTCGCTTGTTGTTACTATTTTGTTGGTTTTCATGGTAATAATGGAGGTGGTTTTCTTACCTTTTGCTGTAGAATTTTTGTCTAGTTCACCAGTTTTGGTGTATTTCGGTCTTGTGTTTGGCCTCGGTGCTATTAGTCTCTTAATCTGACTGGATCGGAGTTGTCTATCATCTATAGAGACGTGTTTGAAAGAGTTATTTATGTGCTTGATCAGTTGTATCTTTTTATTTTCCTTTTGAAACTTGGTATACATTTTATCCCTTTATGCATTTCAATCGAATTTGCTGGTGGCTTTGATTTATGGCTACTTTTGAATTGTTATATGCATTGCAGTTTTTTATGTTTGAATTAGTGTTTGTATTATTCTAATTTGAAATGCAATTATCATGTTAAAAAAGAGAAAAATCAACACCTGGACAGGGAATGAGAAAGGATTGCAATGTCATTTCCTCTTACTCTTTTTAATAATCTTATTTCTGCTTTCTTACTTTACAAAACACCTGTCCCATGCTTTTCGAGTAAACAAATCCAGAATAAAAACAGCATGCATGTAACTTATCAGCACTTATCGTTGCTTTCCTGATCCAAAGACTGAAGTCATAAAGTAGATGTGGATTTTAAACCAGGAAACTGTTTGTGGTCTCCATAATTGCATTGATTAAGAATTAAAATTCGATTGGTCGTTTTCTTCGCTCTAATAGTGAACCTTATAAGATTAGACGAAAGCACGTGATTAACCATTCATTGCTGGCGGGCACACTGCACAGTAATCATAGGCAGTGGATTTCTCTTTTTTTTTTTTTTCAATTTTTTTTCTTAAACATATAAATATACAACAATCAAATCGTCGGTGACTTGTTTCATTGAAAACGTTAACAACTTATTTGTCCTATTGCTATCTTGTAGGGTAAGGGGGAATAAGGTATCGGTGGATGCAAGTCTAAATTAACTTCATCTCTCTAATTATAGAATAGTGTTAGGGCCACAACTTTACTTTTAATTTTTTTTATTTATGAACTGTTAACTTTATTTTCAATTTCTTATTATTATCAATTTATGTTGCATGTATCTCTCTTTCTTCTCTCATAGTGCTAAGCTCTGCTACTTCTTTTCTTAAAAAAGAGGACTAAAGGTTCCAAGGGGCGCCGTCCCCTCTTCCTTTGAATCCAAAGCTTGGTGCCGCCTCCGAGATGGCAGCTGGATCCTGGATTCGTGAGAGGGGGAGGCTAGTCATGTCAGAGGGGGGCGTAGAGGGAAAGCGAGACGGAGAAAGGTCTGCGACTTGCAGTAGCCAAAAGTCGCCGGGGCCTGTAGATTTCTATGCCGGTATGCTTAGGAGGAGATGGTTGTGGAGGAAGTCGACGAGATCCATTAGTGGGATGGTCGGGTTCAATGAGAAACGATAGTTTTTGGTCACGATCAGAAGAATCTAGGGGAGGAAACGGTCAGGAGATGCTTGAAGGAAAAGGCCGACGTCTATGTGCGGACGGGGGAGTCGAAGGGAAGAGAAACGATGCAGTGAGAGAGGGGAGGGACTTGTGGAGCCCACAGCCAAGCTAAAGCGAAAGAGATGGCGGTGACGGCAGGGGGCGACGCTCCATCAAAGCTTTACCTCTATGTATATATTTTCATGTGTATTTTGGTTTTAGTTTGATTGTCTTCAGTCTATAATAACAAAGACATTTTCCCCACCTCCCTATTGTCAGTATGTCTCCTTTTCTCTCTAAGGGCAAAAGATATTTAGTTGTCTAGCTAGACGGTGGTCTAAGGGCCTATTGGGAGGGCAACCTAAAAGCTGCTTTTGACTTTTTAAGTCTAAAAACTACTTCTGAAAGTGTTTGGATTCTTTTGCCTTCTTAAGTCCAAAAGCTGCTTTTAGAAGTGTTTGAGTGAATTGTCAAAAGTGCTGCTTTTCAAAGCCATAAAATGTAGGTTATCAAAAAAGCACTTCTGAAATAGACTTTAAAACTTATACTAGAGTATTAATAATACATTATAAGCTTAAATACAACATTTTTTAAGTTTTTTTAAAAAAATTGAAACCTTTTTGACCTATTAAAACTCTTTTAAAGATATGATTCTAAACATTTACTGAAAAGTTAAAACTTTTGTTTCTCTGCTTCTACTTACTAAAAGCACAAGTAAAAACTATACCAAACGAGCTCTAAGCTAAGCCTTGTTGTACTTACTCTCGGCAAGAATGGTTTGATTTGGGATCATTTGAGACTAGAATGTGGCATCGAGTAGCGAAATCATGTTATAAGAGCCACGTATGAGCCATGGCGCAGATTAACTATCTAGTTGTGAGAGTGGTGCCCGCTTTATTGGCTCCAAATTTATGTTGTATTTTTGCCCCTATTGGCCCTTTATTGAAGCTTTCTTAGCCATTAAAAAAAAAATCTGTTGCTATTTCTAAACACATACTCATAAAACAACAACTACTTAAGATTAAAGTTTGTCCCACTAACTTAATTCTAGATTGTATTTCTTTATTATTTATTTTAACTTTTGATGTGGTTTATTTATTTTATCAGCTTGCATATAATATGTTGATTAGACTCCATGGAGACTATAATTCTTACCAAAGGCCATCTTATCCAATTTTTAAGTATCAATAAGCATTTCAGCCATAAATGATAAAATTTTGTTAAATTACTACACAATAATGATGTGATAAGACTGTTGATGCTTATCGCGTTTCGACATCATACCAACACTAGGTGCGGCAGTGCACGGTGCTCAGCTCTTTTTCGTTCGCCTCTGCCTGGACTGGTTGACCTGCAACAAGGGGAGGGATGCCTCGGAGGCAAGTTTATCAGTAAACAAGACAAAGACTCTTCGATGCTCAAGGCAGGGGGTGCTCGGCAGAGGTCGGGAACAAGTTAGTTGGGAAGGAGCTTGCTTGCTTTTAGAATGCAACAAATGCATCCTATTTATAGGTTACCACTTGGACCGGGTGTTAGGTGAGTTTTGCCCATAACCCGAGTGTCACATCATGGCGTGTTAGATGGCAAACGACAAGTGTCGTATCCCTCTGCTAATGGATAAGCTCGCATCCGACAGTGAGTTATTTGCCATTTATTGGTCAATGATAGTAAGTAGCAACCTACTTCAGAATGATGATAGTCCGACCCGAACTAACATTGAGTTCGAGGAGGCACCCTAGAGAGGTGAGGGCCAAAGGAGCCCTGAGGAGCACCTCGGACAATGTATCAAGCGTAATCGGGGTCGGTTATGAGCTCCACGTATCTTTGTCGAGCTGGGTGGCCGACCACCTGGAGTTTGGCTGCTCGGTAGTGGCGCCAAGCTCACCCTCAACAATAGCCCTCGAGTTCACCTGGTCGGTGTCTGGCCCGGGCGGACTATGCCGAGCGAGTGAGGTCAGCTCAAGGAGGAACACCAAGAGGCGTCCCGAGACAGTAGGAGGCGAAGGGTCGTAGGGAATCAGGGACACGCGTCACTCTGCAACCGACTGCGTCGCTTGACAGGCGTAATGATCTCGCCTCTTCGTCTTCTGTGCCTAGATTTCCCGCACAAAATGGCTATAAATAGGCCTCCCTTTTTCGTCCTTTGCACATGCAATTGAGGCGATACTTTGCTCCTGAATTTCGACTGCTGAGCTATTTGCTGTAACCCGAGAGCTTTCGATTCCCAAGCACACTTTAGCCAAACAGGTAAATTCCAAGTAGCCCAAGAATGAGTGATCTGTTGGATTCACAAAGTCTAGATATTTCCTGGTGGGAAAATAGTTTCGAGACCACATCACCTCCTGCGGACGTCAGCACTGAACCTGTGCCGCTTAGATGGCAAGGTGCTGGGCTGCTTGCATAAATATTGCAGCTCGACTACCAGATGGTTCCCGAGCAAAAGTTCCTTGACTTATTGGCCGGAGAGCGCCCCGTGAGGCCATACAGGGTGAGGACCCACATGTCGGAGCAGCAACCGCCAGCACCTCCAGCGTTACCGCCCAGGAGAAGGCCGAACTAGGCGCTGCATCTGACCTTTCGAGTACATCCGAGCGGCATTCTGGCGCTACTGCCCCAATTGTGGGCAGAGTTAACGCCGAGATCTCCGACGACGAACGACAGGCCGAAGATGCAAAATCGACCGGGAGCCCCCTAGTGGACGAGGGCATTAAGATCACTTGTGTCCACGGGGTCAACGCCCACAAGATCAACCGGCCAGGGCAAACTTCGGCAGCAGCTTACTCCAACACGATGATAGAATCTCGGCTAGTGGACCTTCGTGCCAAGTTCGACATTCCCAACGACATCGTCCTCGTCGCACCCGAGGAGAATGAATCCCCATTAACTCCGACGGAGGGGTTTATCACACTGTATGCGGAGTTCTTTCGTGCCGGGCTGCACCTACCATTTCACCCCTTTCTCCGCCGAGCACTCAACGACCTTAATGTGTGCCTGACTCATTAAACCCGAACAGATGTAGGTTGTTGATTGGGATGTATGTTCTGTGAAGGTATTACCGGCCTACCGAGATGCCGTTGGAGGCATTTAAACAAGTGTTCAAAATGAAGAAGCTTCCCCGACAGTCCGGTTGGTATTACTTCACCGGCTTCAGGAAGGATTTCATCCTAGGCAACCCTGACTCGGACAAGCACTGGAAGAACGAGTGGTTCTACGTCGGGGGCAATTACCTAGCCCGAGCGGGCGAAGTAGTTCCCGAGGATCAGTGTGTCTTGAGGACTTTCAAACACGGGCACGTCTGGAGCAAACGGCCATGGGCCCTACAAAACATCATCAGGGCAGTTGAGGATCTCTTCAAGAAGCCGGAGGCGCAAAGGAAGCAGACCTTCCTGCTCAACAAGGAGATCATCTCCCTTTACGGTTGGTTCGGGGGAACCAACGAAATAAATCCCCTGCGTAACCTTCATCCCGCTTGGGGTGCCAAGCAAGTCATGGTCGCCAGGCCAGGCACCATCGACATACCGGGGCCGAGCAAAATCTGATCTGGTCCGCCGACAAGGGAGCTACCTTCGTCCGATTCCGAGAGCTCCTCAAGTAGCTCCTTCAATGTGGGGCCCCCAGTTGTAGACAAGGACCTCAAGGACATGATAAGGCTCCTTTATCTGTCGCGTCTGCTCCAGATCGGAGGTCGGTCTCGAGTTTTATTATCTTATTTTGGCACTTGCCGACCTAGTTCTGACTTGTCTAGCTTTTTGTCTTGTAGAGATGTCCTCCAAGCCTAAGCAGATAACATCGGCTGAGAGGCATGCCATGATGGAGCGCCTCCGTGCAAAAGGCAAGGGCGTGGAGATCGGGAAGAAATGTAAACAGACCCGTCAAGCAGAGCGGCCACCACGTCCCGAACAACAACCCCCTACAGTCCAAGAACAACAGCCTGAGCCAACAAGGATCAGGGTCTCTTCGAGTGCTACCCCCGAGGCTGAAAGAGCCTCGCCAGCTGCCCTAAGGAGACGAGCCGAATACCAGAAGCACATACTTGAACACCTCGAGGATGCCGTTCCTCAGGACAACTTCTTAAGGAACCTCCGGAGTGAGGATTTCCAGGGGCTGTCCGAGGCAGCCTACTGATCAGCTGCTCTAGTAAGCTCCTTGTCTTATAATCTCTTCCAGTCACCTCTTATTGTTCACTAACTGACCCCATTTTCCCAGACAAGCACCTATGTCCACATGATTTACTCCTTGGGGATGAAAGAGACTTACCATGAGAAGGAAAGGCACAAAAGGGCCATCCTCAGGCTTCGGGAGATTTAGAAGGAGCTCGGTGAAAAGAACATCGAGTTAGATTAAACCAAAGCTTCACTATCCCAAGCCGAGGAGGAGGCGAAGAAGGAAAAACAGGAGCTCGTGGAGGCGAGTAGGTTTGCCGAGCTGTTCAAGGGTCAGCTCGAAGATTCTCAGGCGGAGAATCGCCGCCTTGTGGAAGAGCTCCCAGGCCGACTAGCGCATGCCGTGGAGAAGTTCAAGGAGTCCTCAGAGTACACCGACCTTTATTACTTCAGTATGGCAGACCTGAGGGAGGAGTTGATCAGGTAGTACCTTGAGGCCGCGGGTTTCAACTGGTCGGCCTTGATAGTTGAGCCTGGGCAAACAGCAGCCCAACAGGCATCTATGGAAGTCATCGAAGTGGACGAAGACAACGATGGAGATGAGCGGGGGAACCGATGGAGGCAAGGTGGACTAGGCTGTCGGAGGGCAGGGGATGGTGGCAACGAGGATGATGCCGAGGACGGGGCCCAGGCTTAATCATCTCATTTTTTTTTTGTTTTTGTTGTGTATCAGAGCTCGAGAGGTGCCCGGTTGTTTGTACCTTCCCATTACATTATGAACTAATGATATTTCCTTTTCCATGATATTGCTTCATGGATAGGTAAAATGTGTTCAGTAGGTGGGGAGACCCTCAGGAGTGTAGGCACCTCGACTTAGGGTTGATTAGTAAATTTGGATCAAATTAGGTGCTCCTCTAAAAGAGCTTTCCAATACTCGTTCTCTGAAATTCTTTTTCAACCCAGTTTCTACCAACTTGCTATCCTAACGATCACCCGAGTCAATCCGAGCACGTTGTGGTGATCCGGTTAGATCACTCATTTCTCGGTTGGACAAAGCACAACAGCATGTGGTAACCCTTGCCCTATCACCCCCTAGACTTGTTTAAGTTGTTAGAAACTTGTACAAGTCTAATGGTGGTCGGGGCATTGCTTGACTAGGACGACTTTGCGGGCAGACGTGATCGATTGACATTTTGGTCAGCCCCTTAGCATAATTGGCGGTTGGGACAGTCCGTCTTCGGGAGTTGTGTCCAGTCAACCGAGCTGGAGTTGAATTAACCCTGTCTGGGATTTGATATTCCTTAACCACATATTGCTCAACGGAACAGTGTAGGAATTTACATTTCATTGATGTATTGTATTTACATTCCAATCCTATCCAATAGATCTAGTTACAAAAGAACATAACCAAAGGTCAAAATATGGTTATGGCTAGGTTTAACAAAAGAATCTTTTCAATAGCTTGGCGTTCCAAAGGTGGCCGAGAAAATTGCCGTCGATGTCGGACAATCTATATGTTCCTGGTCGTACAATGCCTACGACCTTGTAAGGTCCATCCCATTTCGCTCCAAACGCTCCTACCCCGGGTTAGGGGACCGTGACTTTCTTTAGCACCAAGTTGCCAACTTTAAAACTTCTCGATCGGACCCACCTATTATAATACCGAGCAACGACTTGATATTGGGCTACGTTACAAATGACAGCCTAGATTCTTCCCTCCTTGAGCAGGTCAAGCTCGAACATCAAGGCTTTCGTATTTCAGACTTCATTGAACTGCTCAATCCGGTAGCTCGATAGTTTGACCTCGACAGGAATTACGGGGCTTCTGCGCCGTACACAAGCGAGAAAGGTGTTTCTCCTGTAGCAGTTTGAGCAGTTGTTCGGTAGGCCCAGAGTACTTTCGAGAGCTCGTCAATCCATACCCCCTTGAGGCCTTCGAGCTTCTTCTTTAGGTTGTCCTTGATGGTCTTATTTACTGCATCGACCTGCCCGTGGCTCTGGGGATAACTTGGGGAAGAAAAAACTTTCTTGAAACCGAGTTGCTCGTAGAGGCGGAGTAAACTTGCCACTTCAAACTGCTTGGCATTGTCAGTTACGATGGTGTGCGGAATCCCGAACCGACAAAAAATGTTCTTCCACATGAAGCTGGTACATTTCGCCTTGGTCATGTTAGTGCACGGCTCTACCTCAACCTATTTGGTTAGGTAATCTATCGCCACGATGCAATATCTGAACTATGACTGGGCTGGCGGAAGGGGTCCGATTAGATCAATGGCCCACTTCGCAAAAGGCCATGCCAAAGTTATCGAGGTGAGGGGTTTAGCGTGGTACGCGGGCAACCTGGCAAACTACTGGCACTTGACGCATTTCTGCACATATTCTTTGCAATCTTGCTGCATGGTCAGCCAATAGTAGCCCTATTGGAGACATTTTTGGGCCAAAGATCGCCCCTTGGAATGGTTTCCATAGATGCCCTCATGGATCTCCTTCATCAAGTATTGATCCTTGTTCGGCCCTACACACCTGAGGCATGGGGTTGTATAGCCGCGTCGGTATAATTTTTCATCGATCATCGAATACCGAGCCAAGCTGTTGCAGATCCAAAGTGCTTCTTCTTTATTGTCGGGCAATTCAGCTATGGTCAGGTATCGGATGATCGATTCCATCCACGCGACTGCATTCTGCTCGGCTATACTTGACACCGCTCCAGCTATACTCGGCTCGGGTAGTCTCTCAATAGGGATTGAATTTAGATCTTTGCCACCTAGGCTCGATGCCAATCGAGCAAGGGCGTCGGCCTCGGAGTTCTTAGACCTAGGGATCTGCTTGAAATTGTAGGATCTAAATTGGCCGAGCAGCTGCTTGACTTCTTTTAAGTACGAGGGCATTGATTCAATCCGAGCTTGGAAAACTCCAGCCACTTGCTGGACGACTAGCATCGAATCGCTGTGGACTGCTATGTGATCTATGCCGAGCTCTCTTGCAATTCGAAGTTCGGCCAGGGGTGCTTCGTACTCCGCTTCATTGTTCAAAGCCTTGACATCGAACCTAAGCGCATATTGTACTTTGTGCCCATCGGGGCTAATCAACAGCAATCCAGACCCTGAACCATGTACGCAAGATGACCCATTCACAAAGAGTTTCCATTCTTGCTGCGGTGTAGGCTAGGGATCCCTGTAGGTAGGAATGTCATTTTCAACTTCGAGGGATTTCTCGGCCAGAGGCGTGCCTTGCTCGACATCGATAAATTCGACGATAAAGTCGACTAGTGCCTGAGCTTTGATTGCAGTTCTCGGGACAAAATGAACGTCATATTAGCCAAGCTCAACTGACCATTTGGCCATTCGACCTGATATTTTCAGACTCTGTAGAACTTGTCGGAGCGGGAACTTGGTCTATACTTTTATCGTGTGGCCTTGGTAATAAGGCCGCAGCTTTCGAGCAGATGTGAGCAGGGCAAAGGCCAACTTTTCGAGTGGCGGATACCTCTCTTCGACACCTTGGAATGCGTGGCTAGTGTAGTAGACTAGAAGTTGGGCTCCGTTTTCTTCTCGGACCAAAACTGAGCTTACGACCCTTTTGGAAACAGCTAGGTAAGCAGTTAATGTTTCCCCTGGCAAAGGTTTGGATAGGAGAGGGGGCATGGCCATGTACCTCTTTAGGTTTTGGAATGCTTTCTCGCACTCCCTGCTCCACTCAAACCTCCTCTTGAGTGCCTTGAAAAAAGGATGGCACTTGTCAATAGCTCAGGAGACAAACCTAGACAAAGCTGCTACCATGCCGGTCAGCTTCTGCACTTTTTTCACGGTTTGAGGCGAATGCATGTTGATAACCGCTTGCACCTTTGCGGGATTGACTTCAATACCCCGTCGGTTAATCATGAATCCAAGGAACTTGCCCAAGCTTACTCCAAATGTGCACTTCGTTGGGTTGAGTTTCATCCCATATTCCCAGAGTATGTCGAA
>CAMOHE010044236.1:0-10397 GCA_946598075.1 Artocarpus hirsutus | reverse complement strand
ATACTTTTATCGTGTGGCCTTGGTAATAAGGCCGCAGCTTTCGAGCAGATGTGAGCAGGGCAAAGGCCAACTTTTCGAGTGGCGGATACCTCTCTTCGACACCTTGGAATGCGTGGCTAGTGTAGTAGACTAGAAGTTGGGCTCCGTTTTCTTCTCGGACCAAAACTGAGCTTACGACCCTTTTGGAAACAGCTAGGTAAGCAGTTAATGTTTCCCCTGGCAAAGGTTTGGATAGGAGAGGGGGCATGGCCATGTACCTCTTTAGGTTTTGGAATGCTTTCTCGCACTCCCTGCTCCACTCAAACCTCCTCTTGAGTGCCTTGAAAAAAGGATGGCACTTGTCAATAGCTCAGGAGACAAACCTAGACAAAGCTGCTACCATGCCGGTCAGCTTCTGCACTTTTTTCACGGTTTGAGGCGAATGCATGTTGATAACCGCTTGCACCTTTGCGGGATTGACTTCAATACCCCGTCGGTTAATCATGAATCCAAGGAACTTGCCCAAGCTTACTCCAAATGTGCACTTCGTTGGGTTGAGTTTCATCCCATATTCCCAGAGTATGTCGAAGCTTGCCCAAAGGTCCGTCATGTGATCCCTTGCTTAGACAGATTTGACCAGCATGTCATCGACGTATACCTCCATCATCTTACCGATTAGCCTAGCAAACATCTTATTGACGAGCCGCTGGTAGGTTTCCTTGGCATTCTTTAGTCTGAAGGGCATTACCACATAGCAGTAAAGCCCCTGGTCGGTGACGAAAGCCGTCTTCATCTAGTCTTCCTCGGCCATCCGAATCTGATTGTACCCGGAGTAAGCATCCGTGAAGCTTAGCAGCTCATGCCCAGCTGTCACGTCCACAAGCTGATCTACTCTGGGTAGTGGGAAGCAATCTTTCGGGCATGCCTTGTTTAGGTCGGTGTAATCTACGCAGACCTGCCACTTCCCACTGGCCTTTTTGACGAGCACAACATTCACCAACCACTTCGGACACTTGACTTCCCAAATAAATTTGGCCTTGAGGAGTTTCTAAACCTCCTCGTTTATTGCAACATATCTCTCTGGGTTGAAGGCTCTTCTCTTCTATACTACCAGCTTATGATTGGACTGCACATTGAGGCGATGACAGATCACGATCGGGTCTATGCCAGGCATGTCCTCGTGTGACCACGTGAACACGTCTCGGTACTCGGCAAGCAGCTTCTCCAGGTCGGCCCGGATCTCAGCTGGCAGCTACGACCCAAGTTGGACTGTGCGTTCAGGATGTTCTAGGTCCAAGCTAAATGGCAACAAGTCCTCAACAGGAGTTGCTCTGACCTCTTCCTCAGGAAGTCAGGGGTCAAGGTCGGCCAGCATTCGAGATTGCAGATCCGTCGCGAGTTCTACCTCATTGGCCATGCAGATAGCTGAGACATTTAGTTACACGCTTGCTGCGCAGATGGCATTCTCGTAGTAAGCTCGGGAATCTTTTTGGGATGACTGAATGACTCCAACCCCATTCTCCTTGGGGAATTTCATGGCCAGGTGATATGTGGACACTATGGCCTTCAAAGCGTTGAGCGTCAGTCAGCCAAGGATGATGTTGTACTAAGAGGATTTGTCAACGACGAGGAAGTCGACGATGCCTGTGACCCGAGCAGCTCCCTCTCCAAAGGTCACCCACAATGCAACCTTCCCCACTGCTCAGACACATTCGCCGGTGAAGCCGTATAGCGGGGTCTGGACCGGGACGACCTCAACATTACCGATCTTCATCTTATCAAAAGCCTGTTTGAACAAGATATCGACCGAGCTACCATTGTCGACGAGCACTCGTCGTGCAATGTTATTGGTGACATACAGCTCACAAACGAGGGCGTCATTATGCGAGTGGATCAGCTTGTCGGCCTCCTCCTACGTGAATATAATGGTGGTGTCTTGTTGGTGGCAAATTTTGTTTACATGCTCGGACATGTTGATAAACTCACCACACTCCACCAGCCAAGCTTCTCGGACATACGTTCGCTGACTACTTGAGGTGTCCCCAGCGACAGGCTCGTCGAAGATCTTGTGAACGATGTTTAGGGGTTCCGGGGCGTTCCCATTGTCGTTACATCGGTGTTCTTGTCCGTCTCGACTCTGCGACCCGCTTCTGTCGGTATTGGTCGCATGTGTTATAACTCGCTCGATGAATTCCCTTAAATGTCCTCCTCGGACCAGCCTCTCGGTCTGGTCTTTCAAGTATATGCACTCCCGGGTGGTGTGTCCCACATCCTTATGGAACTTGCAGTACTTCGCCTGATCGCGCTTCACCCTGCTACCCTTGAGCTTAGGTGGGGGAACCAATAGATTTTTCC
Organism: Artocarpus hirsutus; assembly: GCA_946598075.1. NCBI lineage: Eukaryota > Viridiplantae > Streptophyta > Magnoliopsida > Rosales > Moraceae > Artocarpus > Artocarpus hirsutus. The sequence continues at coordinate 8,063 of CAMOHE010044236.1, read as the reverse complement.
CGCTCACCTAGGCGAATACCTCGTCAATCGTCGCCACCAAGGACGTGTAGCTCTAGAATTTTTTGGTGGGAATTTTAGGCTTCTCGGCCTTCTCCTTCCTCGGCTTCTTAGGCTGCTCAGCGGCCACATGCTCGGGAGCCTTTTGCTTCTTGTTCTTCTTTGTGCCGCTCGTACCGGCCTCTTATCTACGGCTCTTCATATATTCCGCAGCATCAGCGTGTCTTTGGGCATAGCCGAGCATCTGTGAAAAAGTACTCGGCTGCTCAAATGCCAGGGACCAAGTAAGCTTTTCGTCTCGAAGGCCCCCTACGAAAATGTGCTTGAGGGTCTCGTCTTTGACGTACTTGACCTCAAGCACTACTCGGGTAATTCTGTTTATATAATCTCAGACATTGCTGTCCCCTTGCTTGACAGTGTACAGGTATGTTATTTCCTTTCTTCTTGTCTTTGTGGTCGAGAACGCCGCTAAGAAGGCGTCGACGAGCTGTCGAAAAAAAGTGATGGACGCCGGCTCAAGACGTCTAAACCATTGCTGAGCTAGACCCGTAAGGGTCAGTGAAAAAGCTTTACACATAGCCACGTCACTAGCATTCTGGAGAAGCATATGTCTCCAGAACAGCTCGACGTGTTCGTCGGCATCTGTGATCCCATCAAAAGCCTTGATTTATGGGACTTTGAACTTGGGTGGCATATGGGCCCGCATGATCATGTCCGTGAATGGAGGATCCAAGGCTCCCGCGTCCTCTAGGTCGAACCAGTTATTGCGTATTTCATCAATTTGGCGCTGTAGGTCCCGGAGCTGGCGGCTATTTGTGTCCTCGGGCAGTTCAACCCTATAAGGTGCTCTGCCCTCGGCTCGGTCGCCAACTTCAGGTTCTTGGCCTCGTGTATCCTGGGCGCCCGAGCCTATTAAAAATAAAGGCCCAAGAACCCTAGGGTGATGGCGGCTGGGCTGCCTGAGGGGCCGATTTGGCTTTCCTGGACAAGTTTGTTGTTGGCCGAGACTGCGCGCGTAGAGCTTCAGGTGCTTCCGGAGTTTGCTTCGTCATTGGGGCCGATTTCCCGTCCTGCTCGACCCCCAGCCTGGTCAATTGGGGCTGGGGGAAGGAGGCCGGGAATAGCCTGGTGTTGTGCCTGCTATGCAAGCTGTTGAGTGAGTATCCGGACAGCATTAGTGAGCTCTCGGATTGGGTCCTGCTCGACTGGGTCTGGTGCTTGCTTGGCCCATGCCACGCTCCCTTGGCCACCGGACCTGGATGTTGTAGCTTGTGGGCAGCCTCTTGGTCTGCTGGTGTTCTGAGGCCGATTTCGCTAATCTCTAGACCCCTCTTGTCGGGCAACGTCATCCAGGGCATTCCCTCGAGTTACCATTGTAAACTGAGGATTGATTGTGCTTAGTGTTTTAATTGAAAGGCGCAAGGGGCCCTCCTTCTAGCGCTAAAATGTTAATGCTTATCGTGTTCCGGCATCATACCAACACAACGTACAACGACGCACGGTGCTCAGTTCTTCCCCGTTCACCTCTACCTGGACTGGTTGACCTGCAGCAAAAGGAGGGACGCCTCGGAGACGAGTTGGTCAGTAAGCAAGACAACGGCTCTCCAATGCTTAAGGCAAGGAGTGCTCAGTAGAGGTTGGGAACAAGTTAGTTGGGAAGGAGCTTGCTTGCTTTTAAAATGCAATAAATGCATCCTATTTATAGGTTGCCACTTAAACCAGCTGTTAGGTGGGTTTTGCCCATAACCCAAGTGTCACATCATGACATGTCAGATGGCAAACGACAAGTGTCGTATCCTTCCGCCGGTGGATGAGCTTGCATCCGACAGTGAGTTATTTGCCATTTGTTGGTCAATAATAGTAAGTAGCAACCTACTTCAGAATGGTGATAGTCCGACCCGAGCTGACATTGAGTCCGAAGAGGCACCCTATAGAGGTGCGGCCCAAAGGAGCCCTGAGGAGCACCTCGGACAATGTATCAAGCGTAATCGGGGTCGGTTATGAGCTCCACGTACCTTTGTCGAGCTGAGTGGCTGACCACCTAGAGTTTGATTGCTCGACGATGACGCCGAGCTCACCCTCAACAATGACTATTCCAAATTGTTTCTTACCTGTACATTTTTATCCTTCACTCGATCATAAAATTTAAAAAATAATAAAGAACTTAGCGTTTCTATTGCCATTCTTTATTTTTAAAAGATAACAAATTAAAAAAAAAAAAAAAAAAAAAAAGAAAGAATAATAAAAAGAGAGAGCGACATTATTATTATACGTAAACGGTTAACCAACTTTTTTCTAAAAATCATATATGATTTGAGAACTACAACGTCGTCCATCAATACAATATAAAAGAAGCAAGAATAGTAGAACTGCATAATAAGCAACACTTTGGACAAATACAAAAACCGTGGGAGATAGAGAGCACAAATAGCGGTGGATATTTCATAATAACTCTCCAACAAAGGAAAGACGAAAATGAATACCAGCTATGAGGTACAGGCAGGCAGTGCAAGGGGAAATAGATGATGAATGGTTCAAAAACGACATTAAACCACTCTGCTCTGAATCGGCCTCTTAACGTTAATAAATAATGAATCAAGAGGTTGGTTGGGCTGATCTGTTGGGGGTTGAAAGTGGAATTTTTCTTAGCTTAAGGGGGCAGAGCTCATAAAAGCGAATAAATATGGTGTAATTAAGGGGTTTTAAGAGAAATTTCAGATATCACGGTCACGGCTGCACTCTGGGGGCATGGTTGGGTATCTAGTACGATCAGTGCAGTAGTTGTAGATGGTGTATTTTAGGCGGACCCACTTGAGCCTCCTATACTGAGAGCCGTCGAGGTCTTGGAATTCTTTCTGGTCCCACCACCTCTTGCCTTGGGTTGCACAGTACTTGGCTTGCACCGACGATTCACAGCCGTCGATGTGGAAGCCCCTGTAGGATGCGATGAATGGGGCCTTGGACCAGTCCGTCTTCTCAAGCCCGCCTCTCGTGGCCCAATCGTCGGCGTTCCACAGGCTCGAGTATATCTTCATTGGCTGGTTGAATGGGAATTTCACCCCCAGGTCCTTGCAGTTCTTGAACACCCTGATTGGCACGTCGTCCACAAAGAATCTGCTCTCGTTCCCCGATGCCAACAAAATAATATTATATTAGTATCATAAACGATATCAATAATTTTTATTTGGTGGGTAAAACAGCTATATCAGATTCACATCTGGGATGTCACCCACTATCTATGATCTATGATCTAATCCGGAAAATATCCTATGGTCTTCTGGCTGCCAATATAATGTAATATAATAGTTCGACAATAATGTAAACAGAACAAAAGATGCTTCAAAATTCAAAAAAGGAAAAAAAGTGAAACTCCTATTCCAATGATTTTGTTTCCAAGCCTTGTCGGCCTCCCTGATCAAATTCCTCCCCTAAGAACCACTCTCTAACATTCATGGGTTGTGTATTATGGTATTTTAGTCTTAAATTCCAAGGTAGCAAAATATCAATCAACAAAGGATCAAACTAAAAAATTAATGGTGACATTGTGGATGCCCCACCAACCATACTCAATAGTCATGCTACCCCCACCCCCTTTCTTTTCAAACTGTCTTTTTTCTCTCTCTTCAGGATAACAAAAGACTAACAAAGCTGTTATTTGGTCGGAAAACATACACTTTCAAGATCTGTATCTCCAAAGTCGCACTCAAAAGGCTAATGATGCATAATCAAAACATGGGACATAACATATATACGAGAAATCTTCAACCTGGTCTATCAATTCACTTCCCATGAGAAGGGACCCCGGGAGCAAAAAAAAATAAAAATAAAAGAACCGAGACATTGGCGTAATTTATGAGATGGGATTAGAGTTTTACAGAGAAGAGAACAAAATATAATTTTTATAAAATTTTATATTTAAAAACAAAAGATTAAGGAGACCGCTTACCATATGGGGGTGGGGGCAAAAAAACAATGAACATTTCATGTGATAAAAAACATTAGGGAAAAAAGTATAGGAACTTGATGATGGATTAATAAAATAAAAGACAAAATTTGAAAAAAAGTTTAAGAAAATTTAAAATTAAGTAAATATTTTTTTTTATTAAAAGAAGTTTTTTTTTAAGTATCGAACTATTTCAGTTAAAAAAAGAGAGAAAAATAATTGTATTGAAAAGAGAAATTTAACCAAAAGAAAAAAAAAATTTAATGTCTAAAAAATTAACTTTTTTATATTAAAAAAAATTATTAATTAAATAAAATTTTTAAAAAAAGTTAATTTTTCAAATGCCACTTAATAAATTAATGAGCAAGGGACTTACACAATCATGTAGAGGTTCCAGAGTACAGAGTAGGCGTGGAAGTCTTTGGTGGGATCAAACCAAAGGTAAATCCTTTGCTCTCTGTCTCCTTTCCCTCCCGTGAACACATTCGTTTGCAAAATGTAGGGCTGGCTTGTCCTGTTCCCCAAAAACTCGAAGTCTATTTCATCATGCTCCGAGTTCTGAGAAGATAGCTGCAAAAACATCCACCAAATATACAAAATCATTTCTCTCTCTCTTTTCTGTTCTTCTTTCTTTTTTATAGCCCCAGAAAAAACTTACATAGAAGGCAGTGACTGTTCCAGCAGAGTCACCCGGGACGAGCTTGATTTGCATACTGAAGTGGCCGAACAAGTATGATCCTTTGGATTGGAAACCAGTACCTTTTGAACCCAAAAAAAAAACGTATTAAACAAAAAAAATGACCAACAGAAAACAAAAGTAAAGTAGTAATAATGCGAACAGAGGTAAAAGATTGATTACCAGTGTACTTGTCCAAGTGGAGCTGAATATCTATGCCATTGTTGAAGTACTTGATATGATCGAAAGCCCACGTGGGGTTATAGTTTCTGCCGAATGGCACATTCACTGGCTTCCTCGGCGCAGCCCCCATCGTTCCGGACACCATTGCAAGCACAAAACTCAAACACAGCGTCGTCCATTGCAGCTGAGAAGCCATTTTTTTCCTCTACTGAAAAAACAAAAACAGTCAAATGTGTTTTTAAAGGCGAGTTTAGTTTCGTTTGGTGCTCAAATAACAAATGAATGTGGAAAGTAAAGCAAAACCCACTAATGTAGGAAAGAAAAAATGAGGGTCTGTGTAGTGATTCAAGCTTCTAGAGGGATGTTTACCTTAGAAGAGAGAGAGGGGGAGGGAGGGAGAGAGAGAGGTCCAAGGCGTGAGGAATGGAGAAGACCGATGAGGAAAAGAGGGGGGGGGAAGTCCCTTTTGTAGGCTCATGTTTTTATCTTTACATGGGCCCTACAAAGATATATTTGTTAACAGACGGGTCTGGTGCAAGGTGTCGTTTACCACACGGGTGTTTGATTATTTAAATATATAATGTGAGTAAAAAAAAAAAGGAGATGCATCCCGGACATTGTTGTTCTAGTACAGATAATTTATTGTGGTTTAGCGGGGAAAAAGAACTATCATTAATGCCGGTGTGGATAGTAGCAGGTTCTAGCTGTGTTTTTCTTATTGGAGCTTCCTATGCTCTCTAAAGATGGTTTATACGCGGTTGTGTTTTTAATAAGTTTTTTTTTTTTTTTTTTTTTTTTTGCTGAGTTTGTGTTTTTGAAGTTTTTTTATTTTCTTTTGCTGAGTGTGTGTTTTTGAAGTTTTTTTTCTTTTGCTCAGTGCGTGTTTTTGAAGTTTGACAGCTTACTCGCTGTTGCTTTTTCAAAAGTTATTTCTGACTTTTGAGTAATTGCTGTTTCTATTTTGCATCAGATTTCAGACGAGTCCTTAGAAAAATTTTGACTTTGTAGAGGGAGCTTCAAATAATAAAAGTTGTAAAATGTAGATTTTTTTTTTTTAAAGATAGTTCTTTGCTTGCAAAACCTATTTCGTAGCTTATTTTAAGACTATGAAACTTATTCTATGAGGTGTTTGATAGTAGTAAAAATCATTCAGTTTTTATCATAAATTTAGTTATAAATAGTAAAAAGTTTTCACATGTTACAGTAACAATAAAAAAAAATTACTATACTGTAAAACTCTCACATGTTACAATAAAAATAGTTCTCACCATTAGTTTCTACTACTCTTTCAAACACCCACCTAATATTTCTATTGTCTCTTAGAAGCTCTCGATATTATTTCTTATTAAACTATTTCAAAAATATGGTCTCATTTTTAGTTTTGAAATCTGACAAAAATGACAAAATTTATTTGAAATCTGAGAACTTTGAACAATATATTTTTTTAATGCATAAAGTTTTCCTTCTCTAAAGAAGAATTCTCATTATTAGTTTTCCCTTAGCATGAAGGATTGTCAAAAAAATTTCAAGAGTAAAACTCTAAAAAATAAAATAATATAAAAGGGAGAATTTTTTGGCATAAAATATAAAAAAATACATCGTTGAGATAGTTTTAATATTTTTCACGAGTTTTCTTAAATTATGATATTTTATTAGTTTTATATTTTATTAATGTGATCCAACAGCTAAAAAATTGTCTCGTCAGTAGTCTTTTTCCGATACCGTGCCTTTGTTGTGTAAAATAGCCAAAGTGGTGGGTCTATCTTCAAAAGGTCTGACAACTGGTTTAGTGTTAGTGATCAGTACGTTTAATTATGTCGTTGATTCGTTGAATATAAACATAGTGTTTATGACATACTTAAATAGACTATGGATTTACTTTCGCAATTATTGATTTATAGTCAATCATTCTCGCGCTACCAAGAGATTGGCCCTGGAATAATACAATGTAGAAGGAAACTTAACCGAGATATTCATCCGTGAGGAGGGACGAAACTCTGCCTTAATGATCGGATGGTGTTTTGATCCTTCAAAAGAGGTGTCTAATGGGCCATTTGGTATTTTAATTCTATATGAAATTGTAAGTTTAAAAATTGTAGCACCTTAAAGCTTTACATTATAACTATTTTTTACTTTTTTTTTTAACTTAAAGGTAAGGAGATTCAAACTCTTAGGCTTATCGTGAAATCAGATGTGGTTTTACTGTTAGGTTTCGCCTCCTACTACATGGCTTTTTGTTTTTTTTACTATAGCTATTAAAAGCTTTACACTGTTTACAGTTAAAATTAATGAGTTGTAACTGAAATGCCAATTGAAAGTTAAAACGAACATTCCCTATATAAATTTTTTAAAAAAAATTAATCTATATTTTGTATATATGCAAAGGAAGAAATTTGATGTTCTGTCCCAACTTTCAAATTATCTCATTTTAATCTGTGTGTGGCTACGGAGACATGAGAGGCGGGTCGGCCATGAGCCCATGACTCCGTTCTGCAGTGTTCTCAAGTCTTTCCAAAGACGCAGGGCCACTGTGTTTGCCTTATAATTTATGTTTTGTTCTTTTTTTTTTTCTTTTTTTTTTTTTTGAACTGCTCAAGGACTGCTCTTGCGCTTTCTGTCTCTCGTTTTCCGTTTTTCCAACGCCAATTCGGCTCAAATCTGTTGTCTGCTTCTCATATAGAAGGAGGTTTGTATGGAACAGGCAAACATGTTTCTGTTATTTATATATATATATATATATATATATTATTTATATATATATATATATATATTAGAAAATTTGAGTCATTTCAAAAAAAATGATGGGCCACGAATTAGGCAAATAATGAAGTCAAGTTGGATTCATTTCATGCCTCTAGCAGTTGATTTAGATACCAAATGATTTACATAAAAAAAACATTTAACAATTTTATTTAATTATATGAGATTATAACTTTTACTAACAAAACAGTAAAGTTTAATTTAAAAAATATTTTTTTAATTGAAATAAGCCTACTGTTTTTTGAAAAAGAAGTTATAATATCTGAGGATAAAAATGATTTTTTGTTTAGCATATATATTAATCTTGAAAAAAGGGTAAAAACTGTTGCATCACAATAAATGAGGCCCCAGATCATTCAAATATGCACGTGTAGTGTAGTGCAGATCAGCTCCCTTGATTAAATTGACAGGATCCATGTACGAGTGACTAAGGTTTGTCTTATCCCTATGCTTGCTAAGATCCACCAATCTTTTATGTTAGGGTTTAAAAGGAGAATGAAGCAA
>CAMOHE010044235.1:0-11223 GCA_946598075.1 Artocarpus hirsutus | reverse complement strand
GTTAATTGAATTCGGAGATTAAAGGATTGTTGAGAAGCTTGAAAGGTAGGGATTCGATTACTCATCTTTTGTGAGGTTTTTATGGAATTTAAATTGATTGTTTTACCACAAGATATATGTATCTATGTTGAACTGCTATTATATGAGAATCACGTATGAAACTATGACATGAACTCGCCTTGTATTGATTAGCGAGGAACATAATGAATTAACATATGTTGTTATAAATTGAGAAGCATGGTTAGGAAGATTGACTCTTTCAATGATGATTAAATATTGAGAAAATGGTGAAACGTGAAGAGGGCGGCGGTTACGTCCTTGGGCACGAATACCCTAAAAGGTAAAATAGGGGGAAGGTGATGACGCTTCCTTGGGTCGAAAGGCCCAGAATGCACTGTACAGGAATCGACTTGGTGAGGACTCGGGGCTTGATGTCCCCTCACCGGAATACCCTCGGAATGTTTGGAGGGTGGCCAAGCACGCCCATTTGGGTTTCGATAAGTTGAGTAATACTTTATATAATGTGGATACCTAGGAATAATGATGAATGTGAATATTATATATATGTATATGTATGAACTTGGTAATGAATAACTATGGTATCCACAGAATATGATCATAATAAATCTCATAATCTGGTATATGATGAAAAGTAACTAACCATGCAAGTTTAATGTGGTAAGAATAAAACCTTAAGGTGAGTAATGGTTTTTCCTACTGAGCATGTTGTCGCTCATCCCTGTTATATTCAGCTTTTCAGGATTCACTAAGTGTGAGGTGGCTACAAGAAAAATAGTTGGAGAAGCTATGTAGCTATATTACGTTGAGATTGCTTTGAATGCAACGAATGATCTTCATGATAACGTAAGCATCAATTGTTATTTTCTGTGACTGTATTAAGATTGGTTGAGGGTTGAAATGATGATGATGACAGTTGTATATTATTAAAATTTAAGGTGCTACAATAAACTGTGGTTTATTTATTTGATTATGTTTTTATTTTAATTTAAGAGTTTTTATTTAAGTCCCGGGCAAATTACTTTGACAATTTGTATTTATTTTCTAATCTTTATTTTATTTAATAAAAACTGTTAACCCCCACTTAGGGGCGTTACAGAGCATAGGTATTCAGTTATGTGCAATTTGGCAAGTTCGGCCGTACGATTGTGACTTATATGTTCCGTCTATTTTTATGATCGGAAATTAATAAAGTCCATTGTCACATTAGTAGAAAATATAGCATGAATGTTTCTAGCTTGCATTTCTCCCATTAGAGCATTACAGTGCCAAATTGATGTGTTCTATTGAAAACCGTTATGCAAGGAAAATGGTTTATCATGACATAATCGCACCAGTTTTCCAATATGAGAATGGAGTACTACTTTTAGAAAACTACTCGAATGCGAGCATCAATTTCGAACAATTGGGGAATAGCAAGAAGACCGAGTGGTTTAGCCTGCGAAATATGACGGTAAATAGAGCGAGTGAGAAATCGGGTGATAGTATTCATGCTTCATGTTTGAGTTGAGGGTTCATGTTCAAGAAAGAAGAAATTTATTGGTCGAAACTGAGTGGTATATTAAAATGAGTATCGATTATTTGTGTTAAATTTCAAAAGCATATATATATATATATATATATATATATAGTTAAGAGTTGAACTTGAACCTATCTGAAAATTTCACGAAGTAATATGTTAAGAAATAAAATTCGCGCGGAGACTAAAGTGCATTGCTTATACTATGGGATTGTTAGTGCTAACAACAATTTTTTTCCTTGTTTTGGAGTTGTTTATTGGATGCCTAGTTGAATAGGGGCGTTTTTTTTCCTTTCTATTTCTTTGGCTACATATAAATATCATTTCTCTATTTAAAATGCATTTTGCAAAACTAAACCCAACTACTAATTATCAAATAACCACAGAACCTAACAATAATTCCACACCTAAGGTTTTTTTTTTTTTCATTTCATTTTTGTAGATTTTCCCTTTAGTGCGTGCCCTTTTTTTTTAATTTCAATTAAAGTTTAAAAGGAGGGGGAAAAACAGCATGAATGAGAGCAGTACAAAACAAATTTGACCTTTGGTGGTAATTTTTCAACTCAATTATTATCCTGGTAAAAAGTATAAAAGTTTTTTCTTTAATATATTTTTATTGGTAACATAAAGTCCTTAACTAATGTCATATGGATACTAAAAAAGTGACAAAAAGTAAAGATTAAAACAGAATCGAGAGTTCTTTCAAAAAAGTGAAAAAAATAAAAAACAAAAACAAATTTTCCAATATGTCGTTTTTGAATATGTCGTTTTTGAATACCATACACATTTCTAGGACGACGTTCACAGTTTCTTATATATATTTGCTTATAAATTTTCCAATTTCATTCAATATGTCATTAATTTTGCTTTACCATTTTTCAATGTTCTGGAACAACGTTCAATGTATTTAAATGCTTATAAATTTGAACCCTTGGCTTTTATACCTCCTCTTTAAATCAAACCAACAAATCTTCTAAACCTTTAATTATTTTTCTTTCAAAGTTTGATTGCAAATTATCTTTGTTTTCCATGCCTCCTACTAAAAGAAATTATCGCCTGATAATGTAAGTGTTACGCCCTATTGGCAAACATATTAAACCACATTTTTTCAAAGATTATTCTTCAGCCTACAATTCGATCCAAGAAACTGGTAACATAACTATAAATGGTCATGTTTTATTTATTTATTTATTTAGTTTTGTTAAGCTTGTTAGAAAACTGGTAGTATGAAACTCGTAATATAACTGGTTTTTTTTTTCCTCTTTTGTGACATGCCAAAGTGATTGTGTTTTCATTGGTTTCAACTTGGTATGGAAAAATGCAGTTGATTTCAGGGGAGTTTGTATCAGAATTTGGCGACGAATTGTCATCTATAGCTATTCTCACCGTACCTAATGGTCGTGCTTGGTGAGTCGGAATCCAAAAAGTTGGAGACAACTTCTGGTTTCCCAATGGTTGGCAGAAATTTGTGGAGTACTACTCTATCGGTATCGCGTATGGCGTAGTATTCCGACACGAAGGCAACTCGCAATTTCATGTCATGATTTTCAACAATGTGTCTGATTATCAAATCGAGTACCCCAGTGATCATGAACACCAAATTAGCTGTGATTTAGATACAAATGACGGCGATGACGACGTTGATGTGGGGGACGAAATCGTAGATGTCAAACCTCTAAGTCCATCTAAGAAAGGTTCATCTAGTATAGATCATCACATTTCTTTGTCTAAGAGGAATATTGGGCGGCATTGTTTTGAGTCTAGCTCTAGCAAAGGAGTGTGCAAGGATTACTTTGCCTTTCCTGATGGTCAACTTGCGACTCAAATGGGCAATTTGAAAAAGTCTAAGAAAGGTAAGCAGAAAGTAAATGAGATGTCGTATCGACGTCGTTTTCCGGTAAAACAAGAAATCGAAGAAGAATTTGTTCCTACAATTTCTTCTTGTACCAAGAGAAAATCAAGATTTGTGAGCATAATGTTAGAAAGGAAAAAGCAATTCGAGTGGCTTCAGTGCACAAGCTTGAAAATCCTTCTTTAACGATTAATTTTAAGAGACACAATAGAACTTATGTGGTGAGCTTATTACATACAATTTTTTTTTTTTTAACTTTTTAACCACAGGCTCATCGAGTTTTTTCTCTCTTTTTTTGGTTCTTTTGAGCAGTATGTGCCTGTGGATTTTTCCACGAATTACTCGCACAATGCCGGATTTGTAACACTCCGGGCTCCTGATGGAGAGCATAGCCTTGTTAGCCTCTACCAAGATTCTGCAAGACCATATGCTATGAGATTTCTGAAAGGGAGGCCTGGATTTACAAGGGACAATAGTTTGGAAGAAGGAGATGTTTGTGTGTTTGAGCTGATTAGCAGAAAGATTATTGTGCTAAAAGTTTGTATTTATCGTTTCAAGGATTATGGGGTGCGGTAAAGAAATTTTAACTCACTTGTCCAAGCAGCAGTTATAGAGAAATTATGTTCATGATGTCTTTAATATAGTTCTACTTTAGTTGCAAAGCTCTGATTTTTTACTGTTTTTTCTTTATTTTGAAGGAATTAATGTGCTAGTAAAGTAAGAATGATGGACAAGCGCTCTTTATGTCGTTTTCTACGTTGTTGTCTGTTGAATACCTGGTCATGTTGTTATCTTTTCACATTGCTTGTAGAGGTTTTCGTTTTTTAGGTTTTCGTTGTTTCTAATTTCAGGTCTCTTATTATCTCGTTTGCCGTTTTAAAGTTTACGTAGTTTCTTGATGTTTTCTTGTTAATTTTATTCAACATCAACTTTTTTTAGTCATTTTGATAGGTCTAAACAATTGAACTAATATAAAATATAATTATGATGATAATGTCTACTAATAGTCCCTAAACTTTGATATATTTTTCAGTTTTGATCCATACACTTTAGATATTTTTTAGATTTGGTTCCTAAACTTTACATTTTTTTAGTTTTAGTTTCAATAGCGATTTCTTCAAAGTTTATTAATTTAACTGCCAATTACATGGACAACACATGGTTTTTTTATATCCAAAGCTTAATGGTCAACTAATAGAATGACCAAAATTGAGACAAAGGAATAAGTTAAGGACCAAAATGACACTTTTTAAAAGTAACGGACTAAAATGAAATAAAAGGTAAATCTTAGGAACCATTAGTAAAGTAAACCAAAATTTTATTATATCTTCGCTTTTCTATTCACGCAAAATATATTCCCAGATCATTTGAAAATATATGTGTGTGTATATATATTCATTCCCAGAGAACACATATTGCAAAATGCAAATATTAATTATAAAAACAATGCTAGGTCCTAAATTTACCTTTTAGTTAGCAGGTTTGAATCATAATTTAAACCTTATTTGCTATAATATTTTTTGTCATCAAAATTTATATTCTTGTTTAAACCTACAAACCAAACGAAGCCGACCAATTACATTGTCAGCTGGTGACAAAGTGCAAGCCATGTGGTCACCTATATTTACTCAAAAAAAAAGTCAACCTCCAGGTAAAAAATAGAAAAGAAAAAGTTATGTGTTTTCCAAGTTTTTAGAACCAATAGTCTCAGAATTTGAATTTTTGAAATTGAAAACTTGTTTGGTAGTAATATGCGGCAGATGTTTTAGAAACTAGAAAAGAAATGCGAATTATTTTTTCGTTGGATTTTTTTTTTTTGGAAAGAATATGAAAGATTAACAATTCAATCCTGAGTAAAGCTGATAATTAAATCAAATTTAAAGCATGTTTCTGACGTTCTGCTCTCTGTGGTCCAGGTGATTGATTTTACCTTTTATCAATTAATTTTAGCAACAAATGATGCGGTCTCAACTTTAAGTTTTTAACTGATATAATTATTAAATAATTAACAATTTAATTGCTCCCAAAGGTCATAACTAAATTTAATTAAAAGCACGTGTGCTAATGATTCACTCTCAAATAATAAAGTACCTTCTGCCAATAATCTTTGCAAGCAAGCAAGGAAAAGCTCTTCGAGGCATTGTTAGCGTTAAAATTTTGCTGATGTTCTCTTAAGTTCCTGCAAGAAATATACAAAAGATAATTTGAAAATGTTCGCATTAAAAATAAATAATTACATGTTAAAGACTCGTTACGAGTTTTTTGTTTTTTTTCCCCTTTAGAATACTATACGCGCATGTAGTATGCGTACATGTGACATGTCCCTATATAGATAGAGTGCTGCCAAGATCAAATGGTGAAATGTTTAATTTAAATAGATATTTTCTGAACACCAAGGACTGGGATGATAAATTCAAATGCTTAATTATGCAAAGTAAAGATTTCAATTAAAAAAAAAAAAACATTGATGTAAAGAAGTCTGCATCTATCTGAATGGAGATAGGCCATGATCATGGCCTCGTACGTGAGCAAGAAATAATATTCCCGAATATTTTTTATTATTGGGATTATTATTACGCTTTACTTTCATTAAAAAAGAAAAAAAAAGATATCACATGTGACAAAATAATGAAAAATAATTGTGGCAAGTGACCCTATGATAGTACACAACAAATAAAGTTATTAAAGGTATTGAGTAGTTTACAGCCATTGTCAAATTAGAGTTCGTCTAGAACCGAACCAAAAAAGTTATGGTTGAAATTAGTTTTAGTTTTGAATTTTGACTGTGTTTTCAGTTCAATCCTTAAATTTAAACCATGCTTTTAAATACCATGTTTTCCTACATACTCTCAAACTAATTGGTTCTAACAACTATAGTATAAAGCTCTCAACAACTATGATAAAAAATAAAAATTTACTACAATGTAGAGTTCTCACATGCTATAGTTTTTAAACAAAAAACTTTAGCTTTGACTAACTTGCTAAAGAGCCATGTGTGTTCCATAAATAAGACTCTATAAAATAGATAGAGAGTAATGAATGGATAAAATTCTTGTAAATAAATGGCTTATACATATATGGAGTCTAAAAAAATTAAAAACTCTATCCGAAGACGCTATCACCTGTCTTGTGAGCATTAGTAGACGATGAGTTTTTTTATTATTACATTTTTTTTTTTTTTGTAAAGAATGTGAATTTTTTTAATTAAAATGAAAAAAAATGGAATTCCTATCAAAAATAATAATAATAACAAGAAGAAGAAGAAGGAAAAAAAAGAGCCCAATCTTTCAGAAATAACAAAGCTAAACAATTTTTTTTCCTAAGAAGGAAAATGGAAAAATACAGGGTCATATCTAAAAGATTGTCAAAGTACAACTAAATCTTGTAATCTTACTTGACCGGAAAAATACATGAGAAAGAGCCTAGTGAATTCCAGTCTCCCACGTAAAATTCCTTCTTTACGGTCAATTCAACCAAGTCTTTCTTTCTCTTTCTATTGAAAGCTCATTTCTTACTCTTTATTTGTCTGGCCAAATTAATTTCACTTTGTAACTGTTTGTCGTGGTTTGCTTTTGTAGACCCAAATGGCATCCATGAAGTCAGCTTCTCCGGTGCGTTTTGCCCTTCTCATGCGTGAAATTTTCGTGGTTGAACATAGACTGGTAAACGTATTTCTTGTTTCTTTCTGTTATTCTCTTTTCTTCTTCTTCTTTTTTCATTTCTTTTTGTTTTGTTTTCGTTTCCCTTTTTGTTCTATACTTAACCGTGACATATATATTAGATGATTCCCTTGAAGTGTTCAATGATATTTAGTGAGGAACTGTCTGAGGTTGTCACTCTCACTGCTCCAAATGGTGTATCTTGGCAAATAAGATTGAACAAGTGTGGGAAGAAGTAAAATCTTGATGAAATAGGTTCCAAATTTCATTCCAATTTTCATGTTTCCTCCAAAAGCAAAGCTTCCCAGGGAAAAAGAGTGTCTTAGGAAAAGGAACACTTGTTTGCCTCTGCGAAAAAGTGGCAGGCCTCGTAAGCTTTCTAGAAATGATGCTTCCATGGCCAACCAAACAAGTAATACTATTAAAAAAGAAAAGGAGGAGGCAGATCAAAAGGAATTGACCAGCCATATTGTCAACAAACATCGCTTCGGTAATATCCCATTAAACGGCAAAGAAAATGTTGAAATGGTTATTCCTATGAGTAGGAAACTAGAGAATATGCCCAAGGAAACTGCGTAGGCGATTCATGCTGCAAGAATGGTCAAGGCTGAAAATCCGTCTTTAACGGCTATCCTATGGCCAAGTAATTTCCAAAAAAATTTTGTGGTGAGTTCATTTATTATCATTTGAAAATTGTTTCTTTGTAAATATTTCTAAGTTTGATTAACTCAAATTTTTATAACATGTGCTAATTAACTTTTTTTAGAATGTGCCTGTGGACTTTGTAAAGAAGCATTTAGATGGCCCTTTGGAAGACATCCAACTTGAAGTTCACAATGGGAATCAGAAATGGCCTGTTCGGTGCTTACGTATGGCTGTTTGGCTGAGTGGTGGGAACCGGTTCCCACCACAAACTCAGTTATGAACAGTGTAAAGCTCTCACATGTTATAGTAATAATAAAGAAAAATTATTACAGTGTAAAGCTCTCACATACTATAGTAAAAGTGGTTCTAACCAATAGTTCCCATCACCCTTCCAAACATCCTTGCAGGACGCAATTCGAACTTAGTCAAAAGAATAGGCAAAGGATGGGCTACATTTTCATCTGACAATAATTTAGGGGAAAATGATGTTTGTGTCTTTGACTTGATCACCAAGAAGAAAGACAATATTGTGCTGAGAGTCAGGATATACCGTGCAGCTGACTACTCTGAGCCAATGCAAAATCGTTTCAAAGCCAAGTAACTTGTCTAAGTTATGGTTAATGGGAAATGGTGTGCAAAAAAAGGAGCAATAGAATTTATCTGTTCGACTTGTTTTGGTTTAGTCGTTTTGTTAATTACTAAAATCTTAATGGTATGGCTCAATATCCTTGTGGATCTTATTGCAAGGGAAGCCACAATGTGATATCTGCGACTGCCTTTTGTTTTGGAGCAGGATGGAAAACAATTTGCTTGACAATTTAACTTGTGTTTTGCTATTGGTTAGAACCAATTGGTTCTAATCAACAAAGAGCAAAAAACTCTTACATGTTATAATAAAAAGTAAAAAATTACTAAAGTATAAAGCTCTAATATACTACAGTGTTTTTTTTTTACTAAAATTGATTCCAACCATTTGTTCTAACCATGCCTCCTAAACACCCTTTTACATTCCTTTATTTATAGGAGTGTATGGAATTTTTATATTTTTTCTTGGCTTCCAATATACATGATTTAGTCTATCAACAAATGTTTGGCTTGTCTTGAAACCTATAGATGAGCTTTTGGTTAACATATGCAAAGAGGAACCTGCCTATTAGAATTCCATGCCGTTTCTCTAGGTTATTTTCGTTTCTCTTTAAATGCTGATTTTACAAAAGTTATTGACGTCTTTTAAGTGATGTCGTTTTCTGAGCTTATTGTTGCTTCTTATTTTTGTTATTTTATTTGTTGTCTTTGTCGTTTCTAGAATGATATTTATTTATTTATGTTTTGAAAGTTCATGGTGTTTCCTTACGTTAGTTCTTGTTCTTCAACGTTGTTGTCATCAATAGATAGATGTTATTATGTTTCATGATTTATTTCACTTTGTTGTCGTTTTATCCGTTACTTTTTATTATAGTGTCGCTTCATAAGGTTGTCCTTAAGATTTACATATTATTGTTATTTTTTAAAAGTCCTTTTTTAAAAAAATTAGCTTCTACTTTTTCTCCTTTTGTGAAAGTTATTGTCATATCTAAGGTTTGTGTCGTTTTAATATTCATGTCATTATCTCCTACTAACAAAAGCAAATTCCCCTGAAATTGCATTACCAGTTTTTCAAGTCACTTCATGTTAACCAATCCCAAATATTTTTTTATATATGAAATTAGTTATTGGTTTATATTGCTGTCGTCTCCTGAGCTTGTTGTCATTATCGGGTGTTGTTATCATCTCTCAATTTAGTTGACCTACAATCTTTTGCCTTTACATGCAGATTGTTCTGTGTTGTTTTTACCCCCTCTTTTTAGGGTGCTTTCGTTTAAACTTTATGTCGTTTTTCATCATTATTGTCACTTGCATATTAGTTCTCGTAATCTTTTTTTTTTTTCTGCCATGTTTAGTGGTGTCGTCGTTTTATGTTTGTTGGTGTCTAAGCCATTACGTCGTTTATTTATGTTATTGCATTTTTAAAGATTTTTCCTTCTATTCTTTTTTCTCTTGAGAGTCATGTCGTATTTTTGTAACCATGTCATTCCTTATCCCAGAGACGAGCAAATTCCCGTAAATTCCTTATCCAATAATCTCAACCGTAACGCAACATTATTTTCTTTTTTTTTTTTTTTTTGAAGGTTGCTATTTTTATTACTATCGCTCTGTACGGTTGTTTTCATATTCAATTAATTGTCGTTTTCAGTTCTATTTCAAGTAGCTCCCCGTTGTGTTTATTGTTTTTAGGTTGATGTCGTTTAAAGTTTTCTTTTTTCGTTTTGTAGGACGTTTTCTTTTTTAAATTTACGCCTTTCTTTGCCGTTCTCCTTTTTACAGTTATTGTCGTTTTGTAGTTTGATGTCGTTTGCATGGTATTGTCGTTCTTCGAGGCCTTTGTTGTGTTCTCGTAGTTTGATGTCGTTTGTTTTCCTTTTTACTATAATCGTCGTTCTTTATTTTGATGTCTTCTGTTTTCCTTTTTACTGTTATCGTCGTTCTTTATTTTGATGTCGTGTTCTCTTCAAGGCTTTCAACGTTTTTTATTAGTTTTATTATTATCATAAATATAACATTATATTCATGTCGTTTCTGAGGTTCATCTCGATTTTATTATTTACTGTCGTTTCTTACATCCATGTCGTCCACCACCCCTTCCTGCGCACCTCCTGGCAAGGAGCAAAGAACAAATTCCTCGGAATCGCATTCCCAAATTCCCAATTATCATGCAATAAGTTAGAACTGACTGAATCATGAATTTTATTATGAATTCGTATAAAATTTCATCTCTTGCTGATCAAGTGAACTAGTAAAAACATCTGATTCTTCTCGTTTTACACTCTAAGAAACTACTTCAACGAGTCCTGTTGAATCTATTTTCCATGGTGCCCAATGTGTGGAATGCCCAGAATTTGGATTCTCCGGCGCCCAAACCAAAGCCGCATTTCTGCGCCACGATGTTTCACCTCCCCATTCCTCAACATAAATTGGTAATTTATATTTTTTATTTTTTGTTCTCTGTTTTTCTTTCTTCACTTTTTTCCCCTCGAGTATTTGCTTTATGTCATCAGTTTGGTAACTGAGAAATGTAATGGGAATAACTTTGAATTTATATATTATTTTGTGGAATATTGAGGTATTATTTTTTTTTTTTCCATTTTTTGTTGTAGTTTGGGAAAAAAGAAAAAGAAAAAGATGCTTTTTTTGGCACTAAATAGTAAAAAGATGCTTGATTCTCTTTCTACTTCTGCCAGAAATAGGAATTGGAATCTCCATTAAAATAAAAAAAAAAAAAAAAGTTATTTTTCATTTCTTTCTACCGTTTACTGAAATATAAGATTTATAAAATTTTTACTACTAAATAGCCTAGTTTATAAACCATATTTTGTAAAAATTTGGCAAATTTATACAAGTACATTTTGTGTTTTATTCAAATCCAACTGAGAAAACAAAGTTAGAGGGTAGCTTTAGGATTGAGTTTTCCCTTTTTAAATCTCATGGTTTTA
>CAMOHE010044234.1:0-16444 GCA_946598075.1 Artocarpus hirsutus | reverse complement strand
GAAAAACATCAAAGTTCGGGTAAAAATCAAGCTTGAATTGACTCCAAAACAACTTCAAACATGGCTGGGAATTATAGTTACTTTGGCTGCAAAGAGAGATTTATGCTTTGTGTCTTTAGTTAGAAATTGAAGTGAGAAAGGGAGAGAATGAGAAACTGAAAAAGAAGGTGGTGATGGTTGAATAAAAAGGCATCAAAATAATTGAAGAGTGGGAGATAATTGTAGGTTTATAGGGAAAGTGGTAGGAAGAAACAAATAAGTATTAAAAGAAAATATTATTATGTCTCCCCTGGAGACTTTTAGTAAATAATGCATGCATAATTGAGGGGACAAATGGGGCAAGTTGTGGAAGAAGATAAAAGAAGCATTAAAAAGGTGGTTGAGAAAATATATCAATGTCTCATAGTAATTTAGGTGAATTAATTATATGTCTCATTTGGAGACCTTTAGCCAAATGAGAAAGAGGCTACTTAATTGAGCATTAATGTAGGAGGACAATGTTGCTAGAAATGGGTTATAGGTAAATTTTGAATGTTTCCTATAGAGACTTGGTAAAAAATACTAAAGTGACATTTTATTCATATGATTTTTATAAAAATCATACCCATTAAAATAACGGGTGTTTCATATCGTTGGTGGTGAAAAAATACAATATTAAACTAAAATATTGCATTTTCATATAAATACAATAATTCACTAGCAACGTTATTGGATCACTGACGACTAGAAAATACAGCATTTACATGAAAATACCATGGGTCCATTTGGTAGTATTTTTAAAATAGATGAAAACGGTTTTTTTTTAAAAGTGAAAATTTTTAGGGAATTGTGCTGAAAGTGTTTTTGAAATTTTTGTCTCAAAAAACGTACAAAAACATTTTTAAAAATACTCAAAATAATAATAAATGGAGCCTATATCTTTCGTGTAAATACAAAAATTTTTCGAAGATGTTGCCGAACATTATCGGCATTGATGATGTCATTGGTGGTCGGTTAGTATCACCAAAAACCAAAAAAAAGGGAAAAAAGAAGAAGGAAAAACATTGTCACGGCCGCCACCACCACCAAACAACAATAGCATCAACAGCGGCAACAACAACAACAATAACAGCCATCTCTCTCTTTCTATCTCTTTCTTTCTCCCTTTTGCAGGTCTGTTTCAATCATCTGCGGTGATATTAACGGATGAGTCGTAATGAAGTCTTGAAATCATCCTTTGTCTAGCGATATCGTAGTTGCAGATCAACAATTAAAGAACTCACTAGATTTGCGGTAGCATCACATCAGGAGGAACTCGCTCTCGAAGCCTCAAATGTTACCCGTGGAGATATTGTCGGCAACTATGCATGGAGGTCTTTGTTTGGTCAGATTTTACCATATCCAGCTAAGATCAATTTTGTTTCGATCTTACCTCTAGGTCGATCTTGTCTGATACCTGTCGATCTTTTAATGCGTCTGGTTGATGCCAACGACATTTTTCCTAACGGTCAGAGGGATTGGTTTGTGGACTTTTAAAAAAAAGATGTCTGGTATACCACTCTTCATCGTTAATGTACTATAATTTATCAGTGATGTTCTACTATTTAACATTGATGTACTATAGCTGATTGGTTGGTTGATGATAATAAAAATTATTCTTAATATTTTGGCTTTATAATTAATTATTTCACTAATTTAAAATAAATATGGTCATTTATTTTTAGAAGGTCGTTAAAACCGGTCATTTGTCTCCATATCTCAAATATTATACCTCACCCTCAAACTGTGCTAAAAGTCAAAATTTTGTTCCAAAAACTAACATGCTTTGAGGTTCAGGGGGTGAATTTCGAGAGAGTATTATAGAACGGGGCACAATAATTCATTTTCAAGTTTGGGAGCGTGTTAGAAGTTTAATATTCTTTTTCTATTGATCTTGCATTTAGAATTATTTTCATTTCTAACTCTCGAGAAATTAAGGTCGTCTCACTTTCCTAACACTCCAAACAACAAAAATTGAACCCCTGAAATTTCAATTTATGACACTAACGATCTTTTGTCTCACAAATATTAACTTCTTAATGATTCGTACATGTGGGATGTACGTGACATTCAAGTAACAAGTCATTGAAGACAAAGCTGCCTAAATTGCTTGGAGTTTAAGATTAAATTGAAATGATCAACCCAAACTTAGAGCTCAGTAAGGTTTTTCCAAATCTTGAATCTTCCTTTGCATAGGTGGAAGGGGAACTTTTTTCTTTTTCATTTAACTTGTTATGTACATTTGCGTGCATGAAAAATTAATGTTTGGAAGACAAAAGTACTATTGGCTTCACAAATTGAAACTTTAAAGGTCAAATTTGTGCCATTTAGGATAGTAGGGGTCAAACTGAAACGACCCTCACTGTTAGGGGCTAAAAATAAAAATAACCCTTGCATTTATTTTCAACTTAGAGGAGTATTATGCGGTGGAAAGCCTATTTAGTTCTTTTATGTTAGACAAACCAAACCATGGTATGGAAGCATAAGATCTAAAAACAACTATTTTTCTGTCTTGTTGCAGGGCTTTTAATATTCCACTCTTTTGTTTAGTGATTGTGTTAATTTGTTTTATCATCTCCGTAATAAGTTATAGACGATCGTTAATGGTTATCCATAAGCAAAGTTATGTGTGACTTCAGATAAATGGTGACTAAAGTGTTATTAATCTTTTAGAGCAAAAACTTGTTAATTATTTTTATTTTTTGGATAGTCAAGTAACTTGCACTACAAAAACATAGCGTCGATTTTGTGAATGGTACAAAATGATAAGCAACTCAATTGTTGACATCACATATCGAAACTTTACTGGCCAACTCTATGCCATTTAAAGTGTTATGAGCTAAAGTGAAACGACCCTAATTTTTTTGGGTAAAAATGAAAATAAACCGTTCATTTATTTTCAACTTGGAGGACTGTTACACAGTCAAAAGCCAACTTTTAAGATACCACTTTTTTGCTTAGTGATTGTGTTTAAATTGATATATATATATATATATATATAACCTGCTACCTTTGCGTTATTAGCACAACGCTCTAACCTGCTGAGCCAAGAGGCTTGTTTAAGGACGATTGATTTGTATTTTATATTTTACTAAAATATCTTTTATGCCTCCAAAACGATTAAGACTTTAATTGTCGACTTAAACAAATAACCATCATCAATTAATTGGTTATTGAAAAAAAAAAGAAGAACAGAAATAACTGACTACTAGTGTTAAGCATAATATATATGTGGAAGACAAGTATATAACGAAATCAGTCTAGAGCGTGGTGAGTTACATGCTGTATACTTTCTCTGGAAAAATAAATGAATAAATAAAGATGGACAAATTCGAGACAATATTGATAGTAGATTTGAAATTTCCCTTAGACTAACCTAAGAAGACGTATATTTGTCATTTGTAATCCTATGAAACATTGATAAACAGTTGTCTCAACGTTAATCAGATCTTCCCTCTTTTCTTCCTCTCTCTTGGTTATATTCTACATAGACATGCACTAATGCAAAGAATAATCACAAGACTAGCAAAATTTCGGCAAATTAATGAGATTGCCAAAGAAACCTCCCATTTTAGCATTCCGTATCCAAATTTCCAACTAAAATTTGCAGCGAAAAGGAACCAAATGAAACACGAATTGCAAATCCAGAAAGCGCACATATTATAATCCGCCAGGAATTCTACAAATAAACTCAAACTAAAACAGCAGAGAATAATTTCCAACCATTGCATGAATTGATAAAAAAAAAAAAATTAAACGAGTCCAAAGAGACTAAGGTATCCGTCAAAAAGACTAGCACTGAACGGAACCTTACAACCATCACTCCCAAGTTGCCCGTTCGCACAAATTTATTTCGCCAATGAGCCTGCACTCTACAGGAACACACAGTATTTGCAAAGATGCCTATTGCCAAGTCAAATAAAGTATGAGCAACTATCCAGCTCCTGCTAAGTACGGCGTCTTTTCGGGAGTCTGCAGCCGTTATGGGGTTTTCTGGTTGTATCTTCAATGTATACAATGGGATTCTGATCTGTCCGAGAATTTGTATAGCCCTCCCTCCAGCTCAGGATTGCTTGCTTCTTCTTTCTAAAGAACGTAAACCCATTGACCTTCACCACAACTGACTTTAAACCCAGACTTCTAGACATTCTTCCAACATGTTCTGCAACAGCTTCACCCGAATATCGGGTCGGTTTTGATCCCTTCAATCCCGGCACTGATCCCAACGAAGCCCCAAACTTTTTGTTCCCCTTTGAATCCGTCACGGTAACAAAACTATTGTTACGCATCAGCTTTATGTGGACAAAATCAGCATTTCTCTCAATGCTATATCGGGGCTGTCCCATGGAGTTCCTATCTTCTGCCTCAATTATGTCTCTTACGAAATTCATGGGATTTCCTCCTCTGCTCAGAAAATCTTTAGGAGCATCAGAATGCACGGATGAAAGAAAACTCAAAGCATACGGAGTAGCGACATTCCCCTTGAACTGCATAATACTGGAACTCAACCCCGAGCTTCCATATAGTCCCCCGACATAGTGTGGAATCTTGCTCCTCAAAACGTTACCCACGAATTTAGAACCGTCTTGGAAACTCTCTTGAGGACCTGTAACACCCAGCATGTAGCACACACAATAAACTAAAAGGTAATACAAACACAAGTTGACTTCCATTAGACCTTCTATTGGTGTAATCCATCTAATTAAATTCATAATACTTCCATAAAAACTTCAGTAAAGTTATCTCCAGAATTTTCTCTGTCAAAAACCAAGTTCATTGTTACAAGAACCCATATTCTCATATGGAGCTAGAGTCCAATAATCACACTGTCAAAAATTTTCATAATTGATTGCAAAGATTATTCAAATATTTCTAACTTCTCATGAACAATTAGTCCACAATGGAACCTGTCATTATTCAGTAAATTAAGAAGAACATGGAATATACAAACCCTAATCTGCAAATAATATAAGAACAGAAAATGAAAAAAAAGAAGAAGCAATTTTGTTAGTGCAATTCATAATTCCTCTACAAATCGACTAACATATACAACTGAATCTCAAAATGGTGCTCAAATGCAAACTGGGAAACTTCAATTGAAAGCAAAAAATCCGTCGATGATTCGTAAGTTAACCAGAATACGAAGTTAATCCAGGCAAAGAATTCTTACAAAATATCCCCGGAAGAGCAGAGAAAGACCTCGAAGCAATGAGCTTCCCATGGCGGCGTGTGAGGAGAGAGGTTAGAGACGAAGATCGGTGAGCATGGCGAAGAGAAGAAAGAGAAGAGTACATCCTCCGTTCTCAATTTCGTTACGATTCCTGGGATAGAAGATTTTGCAAGGAGACGCAAATCAACTGAGGCGACAAAATTAATAGGGTTCCTTTAATTACCAAAAATAAAAACAAAATTAATACGATAAAATATACGGGGCTTTTTAACGGGACGTTTTGATGAATAGTCCGGTCTTGTCTTCTTCTTCTTCTTTCTTCTTTTTTTTTTTTTTTTTTTTTTTGACAAATGACCCTTTTTTTTTTTTTTGACATCAAAAAATTAACTTTTTAGGCATCAAAATAGTTTCAATTTTTTTTTTGTTTTTACTTTAGTTAGATTCCTCTCTTCGATACAGGTCTTTTTCTTTTTTCTCTGAAAAAAAATTGAGACAGTTTCGATGCAAAAAAAAAATATTTTTTTAATGCAAAAAAAAAGAAGAAATCATTCACTTAATTTCAAATTTTTTTAACTCTTTTCTTCAAATTTTTCCCTTTTGAACTGACCCTTTTATATTTTATCAAAAATAATAATACTGACATCTTTTGACTTGTCAATAAAATTACAAAAAGACCCATAATGTTAAAACTGCCCCTTCATCCCTCAAAAAAACATTTTAAGCTTATTTTTGCAGCTTAAAATGACATTTTATCCTTATTTGACATTAAAAAAAATGAGTATAAACTATTTTAACATACTTGTAACTATCAATACCAAATTCTACTCTAATGGTAGAAAAAATGTTCTTTTTATTTTGAAAATTTTATATTTGTATAATGATATAATTATTCTTCACTTAGTAAAATAACATACAACATAGAAATATATTTAACACAAATTAGCATTCTATAGCGCAAGGTCACAACACAAAGATAACAATTGTACCTTCAAAAGTAAGATAAAATATGGTCATAGCTAAAAAAAAAAAAAAATTAAAAAAGTCTACAAGTCATAACGTGTTAAAAATTATATGGTCCAAAAAAAAAATTCCACAAGCCATAATATGTTAAAGATTACATAGTCCAAAAAAGTCGATAAATCATAATGTGAAAGATAAAAAAATAAAGTATAGAAGTTGAAAATATTCAAAATAAGTCATTGTTACATGAGGGCCACCAACACATTGAAAAACAAAAAGAGTTATTAGTCGCAGACATTTTAACAAAAAAAGGTAAAAAAAAAGTTTTGAAAAAAAGAAAAAAAAGTTAGAAGGAAAAACATTTTAAAAAGCAATAAAAAAAAACTATCATTTCGCAAAAAGAAATTGCAAAACTTTCGAGTTTCGAACGGTTTAGAAGCTCGTGCGAAACTTACTCTCTTTTTTTTATTTATGTCAAAGATTAATACTAATGGTTTTAAATTTTAGAGTTTCTCTCACTTTACTTTTAAACTGTAAAAGTTATAATTTTACCACATCAAACTTTTACTTCACTTTGTCCCCTCTGTCTAATTTCTTTTTTCAATCAAGATTGATGGAAAAAAACCCATGTGAGGTGCAAATGGGGTTGTTGAAACTATTAGTGGCTTAGTAATGTGCTTTCCTCCCTTAACATAGCAAAATCCTAAATTATAAGTCTCCAAATTATTTTTTCCATCTTTTTAAATGAGATCATAAATGATAATCCTCATTTGGAAATGACAAAATGTAATTTTTGCCCTCATAGACGATTGGTGTGCGGCTCATGTGAGTCTATTTCTGTCACTCTTAATGAAAAATTGGATAAAGGGCAAAGTAAGGAGATCTAAAAAAGTTTGAGGTTGTAAACTGTTGATTTTTAAAGTTTAAAGAGCAAAGTATGAGATACCTTAAAATTCAAAGGCTATTAGTGTTAATAACTCTACATTTAAAATGAAACACTCTTATAAAGCTAGTATTCGATTATACTACTGTAATACTACTAGATTTTTTCAAATTGATTTATTTTTAGCCCTCGAGGAATTAGGATAATCCCACTTTAACCCCTTTGATACTCCAAATTGCACAAATTTGAGCCCTGAAAATTCAATTCCTAGCACCAATGGTCTTTCTATCTTCCAAATCTTAAATTTCTAATGATTTGTGCACGCGAGGTGTACGTGACATATAAGTAACAAGTTATTGAAGGCTATTTATTTGTGTTTCAGACTAAAACTGACATGATGTACCCAAACTTGAACCTCGGTAAGGTTTCTCAAATCTTGAAGCTCTTTCCATAGATGGAAAAGGAGCTTATCATCATCATCATTTGTGACTTAGCTTGTTGTAGGCATATCAAGTGCATGCTACGTGTACGAATCATTAGAAATTTAAAGTTTAGACAAAAGAACTGCACGATGGCGTCTTCAATTGAACTACTATTAGATTTGAACTTAATTATACAATATTATTTCTTCTCATTACTAAATAAGTAGCGATAGAGACGTGAATACGTGTAGTTTGTGACATGCCATCTTTATACATATACATACATATATATATATATATATATATGATAATTGTACTATTGAAAAACAAAA
This sequence comes from Artocarpus hirsutus, assembly GCA_946598075.1. NCBI lineage: Eukaryota > Viridiplantae > Streptophyta > Magnoliopsida > Rosales > Moraceae > Artocarpus > Artocarpus hirsutus. The sequence goes on along the minus strand of CAMOHE010044234.1, from coordinate 8,659 downwards.
GTGTTTTTTTTTTTTTAATGTACATAAGTGCCTTCTCCGTAAACCTTATGAAAGTTTTTTTTCTTTTGGTAAGTTGGAAATATAATTCCTATCATATAGTTTTGTTGGTATTTATCCGGCCCGGAGTATTGCTGATCATTGTTGGAGGACATTGGTTAAGCTCCGTTTATGTATAACTGCAAGCCATGGCACATTTTCTATTGTACGTATGCTATTGATTCTTTACAATTTACTCAAGTCTTGAAACACATTTATCAAATTCATCATGATTTTTGAGTTTGGCATCATCTTTCCAATCTTTGGTTGCTTCCCTCATTGTTATCGCGCTAAGGTTAAGATTATGGTTTCTCTTCCAACCCGCAAAGTTCCTCTACGTACACCGGCAGTGTTCATAATTTTGTACAAGCCTACTTCAGTTTAAGAGTCTAAATTTTCCTTAAGATAATAAAACTGAAAAACTCTACACCAAGCACAACTTTACAAGAAATCTTTCACCTTCGATAATTTCTTTTACATACAATTCTCTGATGACTTCAAATTGGTTGATTGCAAAAGAGGACCTAGTCATATACACTTGAATTGCATTTCTCAAGCCAAATCATGTTATCAAAATCACCTAAACTCGTTAATTCTCACACCCCAATTTCCAACATTTCCATCCTCAACTTCTCTGCCATTTCCGCATTCCCTTGTTCCATGTAACCATTAATAAAAGCAACATAAATCTCACAACTCGGTTCAAGCCCTTCTGAAACCATCTCTCTCTGAATTTTTAGAGCCTCTTCCATCTTTCCCTCTCGGCACAACTCCACCAAAAACTCGAAACTCTTCCTTGTCCGACAAAACCTAAATTGCCGCTTCGCACCTCTCCAAATCTCCAAAGCTTCTAAACCCCTACTCTTTTCACAAATCCTTCTAATCAACCCCTCCATCGTCAAACCCTCAAGGCTAAAGCCTTTCCTTAACATGTCCTTGTACACAAGCATAGCAGAATCAACATTTCCCACTCTGCAATACCCTTTGACAAAATGCTCACATGTGGTGGCACTACTATCTATTCCACTCAATCCCATTGCCCTAAAAAATTCCTCAGCTTTCTCAACCTCTCCAATCCCACAAAACCCACCAATTATAGTGTTGTAAGCCACAATATCAAACTCCACATTCTTTGCCCTCATTTCATCCCACAAATTCTCTGCCTTGTCCATTTTCCTTTCATCACAATAAACTGCCATCAAAATGCTGTAACTCTAACAATTCGGATCACAGTTCATTTCCGACATTAGTTCCCAAATCTCCCCCACTTTCTCCAAAATATTATCTCTATAAAAACCCAGCATTAAAGTGTTAAAAATCTCCACGCTTGGCTTTGAACCAAAAGTGGACCCGAAAATCTTCTTATAAATCTCGTATCCTTCATTAGCCCCACGGCATTTTGAAACCTGTCGTATTAAAGAACTACAAGTGATCAATCTAGGGCTAATTCCACTAGAAAGCAACATTCTCGTGATCCGAATCGAAGAATCAATCTTCTTTGAGTCAAGACAAGCTTCAATCAACAAATCGAACACGAACAGAGCTGACCCGCATTGCCTGTATGTCTTGACCAGGGTTTCGAAAACCTTCAGTGGATCCAATTCGAGCTCCTCATTTTGCGACCAACCCTAATTAGGGCTTGGTGCTTGAGGCGTCCGCCAACGAGGATGTGGATTAGGGTTGAGGAGGAAGAGAGATTGTGGTCACACAGCGAGGCTCGTTGGTTCCAGAAGAAGAAGCGGAGAGCAAGACGGGGATTGTTCTTGAGTTGGAGGGCAATTTGGGAAAACTCAAAGGGGGAGAAGCCGTTGGGGTGGAGAGAATGGAGGTGGGCCCAGCGGGACTTGGAGCGTTGGTGGGTGAGGATGGTGACGACGGTGGTATATTGAGGATGTCCCATTGTGTTCCTATCATCTGTCTCACTGATATCCCTTACGGAACTCTTGAGGTTCCCTCCTCCGCTCAAAAAATCTTCTCGAGCATCAGAATGCATGGATGATTGGAAACTCAAAGCATAAGGAGTGGCATTCCCCTGGAAATGCCTAATACAACTCCAACCTAAATTTCCGTACAGTCCCCCAACATAGTGTGAAATCTTTCTCCTTAGAATGTTAGAAAAGGACTTGGAATTGTCTTCGGAACTGTCTAGAGGACCTGTAGCACCCAAAATGTAACACACACAATTAACTAAAAGGTAAAACAAATACAAGTTAACTTCCATTAGAACGTTTTTGTGGTAAGCTCAGTAACTCTGATGCTCTAGTAACGCAGTAGAGAGAAGAAAGAAATTAATTGACTCAAGTGCAATTTTATTATTACTGGCAATAGAGGCAAACGTTCAGTACAGAAATAAGGAAGCACAAGATAGGAAGGTATTCGAGGGACCTTCTGCACTCGTAGCCTAGGCTACCAATTCCTCAAAACTATACTCGATATTCTTTCTCTACTCTCCCTCAGCTTTTATTCCCATCTTCATAACCGAATTCTCCCCTCCCAAGGCTAACAAACTACAGGCTTCCACCAAATCCGGAGGTCTTATTCATAGCTAAATCTGCTCCTATGTCGTCACATGGTCCAGCTCAGCCTCCTCTTTTTTTCATATTAGCACACCTGGCCAAATCCATCTCAGCATGTAGACTGCTATTCTCTGATCCCAAAATAACAAGAGCTTCCTTCGACTCCATTTTTTTCCTTGGCCTCCTCCTCGAATAAGTAATTCTAATTGGAGGCCTAGTAACCCCATCATTTTGTTTGGTGTAATCCATCAAACTAAATTCTTGATACTTGCATAAAAGCTTCAGTGAAGTTATCTCCAGAATTTTGTGTGTCAGAAAAAATGAACTACAACAGTACTACCATATATAATTGTAATTAGACTTGCATATTAAGCATTTTATCTTTCCTTCAGGAATCAAAAGAACCACCTCAAGAGGACTTACATATTAGATGAACCATTTAAGAAAACAAATAACAGTAGTAAAAAAAAAAAAAAATGGTCGACAAGTTGATAAATAATTGTGCAAGAAAAATTTTCCTTCCGTGCTAGAGTCCAACGGTCAGCACTGTCAAAACATTTTCCTAATTGGTTGAAAATATTATTCCTAACTTCTCATGAAAAATTGATCCACTAGGAACCTATGTTTATTCCGTAAATTATGCAGAACAAGGAAATAGACACTGTAATCGGACAACCAGATATTACTAGACCAGAAACAAAAAATTAAAAAAAAAAAAAGACTTTTTCAGTACAATGCATGGTTCTCTACAAATTGACAATCAAATCCAATTGAATCACAAAATTCAAGTTCAGAATTCAATTGAAAGCAAAAAATCTTGGACAATTCGTAAGTCAACCAAAATCCAAACTTAATCCAGGCAACGAAGTATGTCACTGGAAGGGCAGATAAAAACCTCAAAGCAGTGAGATCGCCATGGTCGCCAGCGAGGAGAGAAGTTAGAGACGAACATCGACAAGCATGGCGAAAAGAAGAAAGGGAAGAGTACATCCCTCAATTCTCAATTTTGCTAGGGTTCCTGAGATAGAAGATTGCAAGGAGGCACAAATCAACTGAAGCAACAAAACAAAATCAAGGCAGATGAACCGAGTTGAGTTTCATAGCACAAAGAAGTATACTACTATTACAAATTTTGCTAAATGTCATATTTTAGAAATTAATGGTAATAGAGAAGTTTTCACAAAATGAAGTAAACAGCATATTTAAACATATCAGTATTATAAATCAACCAAAAACCTAAAAATAACCCCCAACAACATATCTCAATACTTTTTTTTTTTCATTTCGTTCTTCTTCCTCTCAAAAGATATGGCTGGTTTGAAATTTGAACATAAGGAAAACTAAAAAGGAAAAATAATACTCAGATGAAACCAGATAACCAACAATGGTGGGATACTTGTTTAAAATTGAAAAATGAATAACAGATTAATTAGTAATTTAACATGGATATTAGTGGATAAAAGTATCATTGATTTTATACTATCTTCGCTCAAAATCTGAAACTAAGACCTATGAGGAATTGATTAAAAGAGACAAAACAATTGAAAGTAATAAATTGAAATAATGAATTTATATAAAAGTAATAAATTCATGAAGAAAACTCATTTTTAAATTGAAATACGAAGGCATGTGTGTCCATAAAACTCTAATCTCTGTCGGGCATTAAAACAAACAGTTACAATGCATAAATAAGATAGCCACGTTAACTGCTACAATCAACCAAAAAAATGTAAACAGACAGATTATCTAAAAATATAAGAAAGCAAAAGATATAAAAGGGATTGTTAAAGTAGAATATGGAGACACGAATACCAGCAAAGCCACCATGAATACCGAAGAAAAGAAAACAAAATTGAGTAAATTCGCCCAAAAGCCCTTAATTCAGATGTTGTTTTGATCTTGCTACAAGGATATTACAAGTATAAGTGCATCACTATGTATGAAGTATTAATGTGCATAAGATAAGGTTTCTATTTCAGCCACAAAAAAAAAAAAAAAAAAAGAAAGATAAAAGCTTTCTAGTGATGTATTTTGTCCGTGCGGGGGGAAAGAAAAAGGTTGTGGGTTAACAGTCCATTGCGGGCTTTTGCATGAAGTGTCGTCCCTGAACAGAGCAGGGTTAATACAATCTGGCAAATTTGTCGGTACATTTTGTCAGAATGGAGGGAACGGGGGTTATGAAATCCAGGAAAAGAAAATGTGTTGAGGGGGCATGAACGTTTTTTTTTTAAGGTTTTATTTATTTTTATTTTTTAAAGTTTATTAACGAGTTTTATGAAATTACTTTCAAGATACAATAAACACTTAAAGCAATATCTAACAACAGTATGGTGTTTCAAAACAAGATAAGCATTTTGTAATAATTTAGAAATTAAACAAAAACAAAGGTGTCATTTTATGACTAACACAATCTGTTCAATTTATACAACTTTTGCTTAAGGGAACTTCTTTACATATAAAGGTATCTATTCATAAAACAATACAACTATTACAATGAATATGTCTGTTACTAATAATTGTTTAGGTTTTTATGAAAACATACAACTAATAAAAACACCTGTCCAAAACATTTCAAAGAACATATTTTTTGACCACATGGTGCCGTGACGCTCTTGGTGTTGCCATTTTTTATGGCTTGAAACCCAAGTGGGCGCTGCGGCACCCACACCATTGCTTTCAAAGTGTTGATTTGCACTTTTTGGCGCCGCAACGCTCGAAGCTGATTCCAAACACTATAAAATTGTGTTTTTTGTTTTTTTTGTGTAATCTTTGAACTCAAACATATTAGAGAGACATATTACAATCTCTGTAACAAATTTTATAAGGTATGTGGCACATTATTCAAACCAACTAGTTTGAACCGAAAACAATGTAAGCTCTCACATGCTATAGTGTAAGTCTTTGTCTGATAATTACAGTTTCAACCACTTTTTACGGTTCCAACTGTATTTTGGATTCCAAGTTTTTGTTCAACCAAAACAATATTTTAACAAACTTATCAAATATAAGTTTCAATCATAAAATAGTTTTAACTTATTTTTTTTTATTCTAAATAAAAATATATTTAAAAAATTAGTTGAAACTATATATAGTTGTAACCAACTTACTATAAGATGTTCTAATAAATTTTGTGTAATACCCTGTCAATACACATATTCGCTAGTCGGTGACATTGCTATATTCGTTCAAATAAATCTGTTTTTTCGGTAAACACATGTAATTACATGTAAATATGGGCTGATGACTTTGCCATAGGGGTTCCGATAAATCTATGTTTTTTTTTTTTGATAAATACATCTAAAAAATACATATATTTACATATAAATACAGTATCCATCAATCCGTGGCGTAACCACACGATTGGTGATGTCGCCGATAAATATGTGTATTTATTATTGGACTGGTGCCAGTGAGAGAGCAGAGGCGGAGGTAGAAAGGGTATTTTTGGTTTTTTAGTAAAATTGTAAACATTATGTCTCATGATCTATTATTTATTCTATATTTTGAAAAGTTGTGTATAATTTACTAGATTCCATTGATTGATGTTAGTGACCGAAACACAAAAATTACTGTTCAAGCCACAACACAAACGATCATCATTAAAAGCCGCTGGACGGCCGGTTTCATTTCAGGTTATCGGTAATAAACGCCTTCATTCGCGATGGTAGTGTAATTTATAATTGACAATAACCTGTCATGTTACCGAAGGCAGTCCAGTGAGTTACCAGACACCCGCCTGTTGTCGATAGTAATCCACCCTTTAATAAATTAAGGGTGGCAAAACAGGTTGGCAGGTCGGGTTCGTGTCGGGTTGAAGTTAATTTTTACAAAAATAGGTCGACACTAACCCGACCCGTGACACGAACGGGTTGAGATTTCTCAACCCGAACCGTTTTGATACGGGTTGACACTAACCCGACCCGTGTCAACCCGTTTCTTATGCACAGTGTCAAAAAATATGACCCGTGACCCGTAACCCGATTTTAACCCGTAACCCGGCTGTGACCCGCCTACGTTAATATATATAATATAAAAAAAAAATAAAATTAGAAGAGTTTTATACCACTTCAATAAGAAGATGAGTAATAAGAGAAACATGGTTTGATCTTTTAAGGGCTTATATTGTATATATGAAATAATATTAATTTTTTAAAATTTAATTAATTAAATACGGGTAAAAAACGGGTCATTTTCGTGTCAGACGGGTTGACCCGAACACGACCTATTTTTTGACGGGTCAGTTTCGGGTCGACACTAAAATGACCCGTAGTCAAATTTTTCGACACTAACCCGCGAAAAATCGTGTTGGATTCGTGTCGTGTCGTCGTGTCGCAACCCGTATTGCCGGCCCTACCCTTTATCATCGACGGCAATGGCAGAACTGTATATATATATATATATATATATATATATATTTTTTTTCAGTTTAAAATTCTTAAAAAAGTTGATTGCAATTGGTATCTCTCGTCATACAGCCTTTTAATTAATTCATGCACCAAATGCGAAATATATATTAAAACTATAATCTTATCAAGCATATAACTGATACAAAACTATACAATCGGATATCCAATCTCTACTACAAAAATAGGAACAACCACAATAATTATTCCACGTAGGCTAAAAACCGACGTGGAAGCCAATGATTTGTCACTAAAAAACAACATTATTTGGAAACTTTTTGGTGGAAACTATTCCGTGTAGCAGTGATCAGCTTAATCCTGCATCGCATATATACTCGAGTAGAAAATTTAAAGCTTGACCTTGACCAGATAACATTTAGCCAAAGCAGCATTTGAATTCCATACATCAACTAACACCCTTTAGGCCATGTTGTTTGGTCCAAAAATATTAGTTCGCAACAGTACAAGTACGTACAAATGAGAATGGATAGACATCAAATATAAATACATGCCTGGAGCCAATTAGAATCATATTCATTTGTTCCTATTTCCAATCATGCAAATTGCAGCACGTATAGAACTTTTCAGCCAAAAAAAAAAAGGACGAACAGACAATTAATTACCGCATATGCTTGCGCTTGTGAGTTGGAATATTCCAGATACTTCTTTAGTTTGCAGCAAAAGAATCAAAAGAATTAGTATGAAAATAAAAAGTTTTTTAGGGAAGACATTATTGGTCGACAGTGTTTCTGTTCTGATTTCGAATATCGAACCCCTCTTCTTGAGTGGATGTAGTACAAGTTCTTTTAGGCCTATATTTCTAGGCAATCAAAATTTTAATCAACACCAAAATTCGGATACATAATCAACTTTGCACCAAAATTTAGTCAACTTGGCACACACACGTCACATATTAACAAAATAAAGACATCTAAGTTCAGTATTAATTTTTAATAACTATTGGTTTTGTACTTTAATTACTAGTAATAAAATTGCCCAGTCCTCACAAATTTTCATTAACTGACATCATTATGTAGGCTCTGTAAAAGGAAAAGAATCATGAGTCCCACATTATTAAAACAGGAAAACAAAAGAAATTTATAGGGACATTGGGTTACCCTATTTAATAGGTTGACCTTTTGAGGTAGAAGTTCAAGTCTTTAGTAAAATCAAATTCCATTATAGCATAGAGTCCAACAAACTCAAATGAGCGACTCGATCCGTCCAATATAAGATTAGTGACTTCATAGAGAGTACCATCTTGTTAGGGCATGTAAAGGGAAAAGAATCTCAAGTCTCACAATGTAATATATTGACTTTTTAAGATAGAAGTCTAAGTGCTTACCAAGTTCAAATTCTATTAGGCTCAACATGGGTTGGACATAGGATCATATAGTTGTAGAGAAATATATATGGTCAGGTCAGAGAGTAACTCTTTTGTAGGAAATTAATTGTTTCAATTTATTAAAGGGATACCTACTTTTGCTTTAATAGAGTTTTCAACGATATCTAAGGTATTAGAATCGATAATCCAATCTTAAACTTTATGCTAAAAGTGTATTTATTAGGAATCACTTCCTTGTGTTTATTAATATGGATTTATATGCATATTAGGCACCAAGTTGAAGGAACAAATGTTCGGAATTGCGTAACACTATCAAACTAATCAGCTAAGCAATTCTCTCGTAGAAGCAATTGAGACTT
>CAMOHE010044233.1:2137-39520 GCA_946598075.1 Artocarpus hirsutus | reverse complement strand
GTAGCTTAATTGGTACTCGAGAAGGAAATAAGAACCTCTTAAGGGAGGTTTGAGGTTCGAACCCTAGGGACACGAAAGAAATCCCTGAGGGGCCAGAGGGCCCCAGAGGGGACAGTACGGATGAGTGGGCGGCACGGGAACGGTTCACCAATAAGAGCCACAAGTCCAAGGGCCCCGCAAGGTGGGTCCTATGGAGGCTTGAGGTGGGGCCCACGCTGGACGCCACACACATTACTCAACATATTACGGAACATTTTTTGTCAAATAACATTATGCTAAATCGGAGTGTCCGGCTCCGTTCTAGCCATTTTTGTAAAAATGACGATTTTACCCTTAGTGGGTTTTTCGTCCATTCCGTGACTTAACCAAACTCATCACGTAACTTAACATACCCTTACATACAAAATATGGAAAAATCACCACTAAGAAACGTTTTCCGACATCGGGCATTTCAGGTCCGTTTTGGCCATTTTTCATAAAATGACCATTTTGCCCTTGGTGTCATTTTCCTTCATTCTTTCTTTAACTGAACTTTAAATCCTTAAAACCGAGCATCTATCACAATGCATTATAATACAGTTTATACTGTATGCGAGATTGCTACTTACTTGGACTTCGAGCTACGCGGGTCCGGTTGTACCTCGCTGTATCCACAGTATATGAAGCATCCTCTGTAGTGCTCCTCAAGCTACCATAAATGGCTAGGAGTGCTTCCTGGAGATCATACATTCTTTAACATATCATTATGGACTCCGATAATACAATTTGAATCGCCTCAATTTACGTGCAGTCGGTATTAGACAATTTTTACCGGAGTAGAATTAGCTCAAACGGAGGTCACCATTGTGTTCAGAGTGTTGAAATGAGTCGGGAGGCGGTCTCAGATCATCGATCAGAGGCCCGGATCGCAAAATCCTAATTTGACCTTTGACCGGTCGTTGACCGACAGTTGACCGGCGTCAACTGGCCTCGTTGGTGGCTGAGCTTGAGCCTACCCCCACTAAATCGACCCTCCTGAGTCCATTGGTGGGGTCAATTTCATGCAATTTAGCCTCTAACCATGAAAATCGAGGCTACCATCGACGGTGGAAAAACGGCGAGATTCAATCTCGGTCTTCCGGCGATGGTGCCGTGAAATTGACTTGGGGAAAAGCTTCCCCAGGTCCCTCTGAGCAGTTCCCCCATGGTGGGGCTGCTCGATTTTGCCTGGAATGGTGGCTCCACCTCTTCCACGATGGCGCTAGGTGGCGGACGTTGACCGAGCTCCTCCGACGGTGGTTTCGTGCAATTGAGGAGTCAAATCTCCTCCTCTCAACCCTCTGAGGGTGTTCGTGCCCTCAATTTGGCCCAACACGGCCTAAAACAGCAAACCCGATCCTCCCCCATGGCAGCGACACCGGCCCTAGTCATTCTCCAGCAGTCGACGGTGCTACGACACAATTAACTTGGGGGTTTCACTCATCGTCCCACTCTGAAGCTTTTGGTGGAGGCAGTGCACCTCACCGCTGCCGTAATCGACGGTTCCCACGGTGGTGCCATGGCGGACCTAGGTTGGCTCCGACGAAGCCCTTCCAGCTGGAATTGAGCTGGGAACTTGGTACCTTCTTGTTCTTCTCATCACCCTGAGTCCATAGAGACCAAAATCACCTCGATTGGTGGTCGGACGAAAGAGAAATCAGCTCAGGAAAATTGGGTCTCACCGCCACTTTGGGCGGCGCTTGAGCCCTCCTCCGGTGGCCTTTTTGGCTGCTCGACACACCGTTGAGCTCAGCTCGTCGAGATCTTTCCAACAGTGTGGGAGATGTCGAAAACAGAGCTCGAAATCTCAAACTCATTTTTGTGAGGAGAAAGAAAGTAGAGAGAGAAAGTGAGGAGAGAGAACTGTCGAGTTTATCCAAATTTTTCCTTTTTTTTTCTTTTTTTTTCTCCTTGCTTTTATATTAAAAAGTGTGATCAACACTTTTTACACAGTCCAATTCTGTACTGTGTGATTTTACAACAGTCTAATTCTTACACTGCATTACTTTTACAGTGTAATTTTCATACTGCATAATTTTATCAGTGTATTTTTCTTACACTTTATTATTTTAATACCGTATAATTTTCATATTATTATACAATATTTTTCTATAAATCATGTTTTTCTTCTTAATATAATCTTCAATTTAATGCATTTCCAGTGCATTAAAAAATCGGGTTGTTACATTAGAGGTCGGGAAGGGAACTTTCAAAATTTAAATTTTTTGGTCAACCGTTGACCGACATTGACCAACTTTGATCGAGCTCCATTGGCTACTAAACTCAGGTCTACCCCCTAAATCGACTCTCTCGAGCCCATTGGCATAGTCAATTTCAATCAATTCGGCCTTCTAACATAGTAGATCAGGACTTAGAGTTTTGGATACAATGAGTGGCATGGATAGTAATTCTTCAGCCATGGAATCCCAAAATTGACTGAAGGGTTTTACTCCCCGTGTTTCTTTAAGTGTTTTGCCTCCATCAATTTGAGGCAACGTCATCAGATTTGGCAAAATTAAACTTGCTCATATTGGTTGACCGTGGTGTTGATGGATCTCTGTCTTCTCATAATGGTTTTGTCAAATTAAGGGTTGGGATTATTTCTCCATCTTCTTCTGAACATGTTGGTACCTTTAGTGCACCTCAACACCACCAAAAACGGTGAAATCGACAGCGGCGCGAATGGGCGACGACAACAACTATAACAAAAATTGAGCAATACTGCCTACTAGGTTTTGTTCCTTTCGTGACTCTGAGTCTATAGGGACTGAAATTACATCAATCGGAGCTCAAACGATGGAGAAATCCCATCGAAAAGGAATAGACTTTTTACAGATGGACAGCACATGCGGCCTGCTCTAGTGGAGTTGCAGTCACCATGGCATGTCATTGAACTTAGCTCGATGAGAGCTTTCCAATGACACCGGCTATGTCAAAAAAGGACATTGGAAGCTTGGCCAATGTTTTGGCCAGTTATGGAGAAGAGAGAGAAAATTATAGAGAGAAAAGGTGATCATCTTTGCTGATGTTTTTTCTCCAATACTGTCAGTATGGTGTTGAGGAGATACTTTTCTTAACAGTCTAAAAAAATCTCAATTTATTGTAAAACCCATACTTTACTTCCATCGCAGTAGTTCACCTATCTGTGTGGATGTGCATTATGTATTATTCTACTATATTGCATTGTTTACTGTTTTAAGTGTCTATGCATTCTATTCTATATTCCAACTCTAGTTGGATTATGGACACTTTGAGATGTACTAGTTTAACTTACTAATATACTGTCAATTAAGTCTACTATATAAACTTTGGCATGATAATCAATCTCATGATTAGATACTAAATATATGACTTAAATCTTCATGATTTATTATTTGTGCATAAATAAGTTGCTCGTTAGAGTATTAATTAAACACATGAGAAGATACAATTAAAAAGGTTTAACGGGATTATTTAGCTTTAATTATGGATATTCATAGTTGGGGATCACATCACATTATAATTGGCTATAATGGTGGACAAACCTTATTTCTATAATTCATTTCTCATAAATGTATTTGCATAATCTTATAGCGTAGCTTAGGTTTCTGATAATGGCTCAAACTCAAACTAAGGTTAATAACAACATTTAGTTAAACTAATTATTGATTATTAAAACTTCAATTATGTAGGTCTATTTAGTCTTTATGCTAACTCTATAAATTCTAGGGTTGTGCAGAAAAATCGAAAAACCTATGAACCGGACCAATTCGACGGTTTTAAGACGATTGAGACTGAACCGTTTTTGAAACAGTCCAATCCAATTTGGAAACTTTTAATGGTGGCCAAGACTAAACCAGGTCATTTTTATAAATAAATGAATAATTATGATATATCCTTCCTTTGCATTGTATATTTTATGTTGTGTTTGATTTTTATTACTTGTTATTTTCCTTTTTATATTGTTTTTATGGCTTGTATATTTAAAAATTTTGAAAGTATAAAATATAGTATTAAAAAATCACAAAAATCTCTTAAGGTAGTCCTGAATAGCTATTAAACCAGACCAAACTGTCCGGTTGCACATTTGCCCGAACTGCCAAAATAGTCCGGTCCCTAAAAACCTGGTAGTTTGGGACCAAGCCTTGCACAATCCTAATAAATTCTCAATGTTAAAGTATAAAATTTACTTTACATAGATAGTCCTTCGAGACCCTATGAAAACATCCACATGAATGGTTTGTACCAAGTACGGTGCCAACTAATAGTGTTGGGCACACAGGGTAGCTCTATGCAACATTGACATATTTGTGCCAAGTATATTTTATGTGACAAAATGGATATCAGATGCACTTAAAATATTTATTTTAATTATTAAGATAAAATTGTGTAGTAAGTTTTTGTTCTAATTGTTAAAATCAATAATTATGATATGTGTGGAAAAATATTTATTTTAAGTGTTAAAATAAATACAAATCAATTTTAAATACAAAATTGTATTTAGTTATACAAATGTTGGACTGTGATTAGAGGAAAATAGATTGTGCTGTAAAAGGCTAACATGTAGCAAACTCCTATTCGAGTCTACATTACTAGCACACACCTGACCCTATAGGGATGGGCATGTGTCACTTTAATGAGGGGCATGGTTGAAATTTTCCAATTATATCTAATAGTATTGATACGTCTTTATGATGTCTTCTGAGGTAAATTATTTTTGGCATCCATCTCTTGGTTAAATGTTCTCGCACCTTTAGAGCAAGAGAAACCATAGCCACGAAGGATTGAAAGGAGAAAGAACAAAAAGAAGAAGAAGAAAACACTCATCGGTGTTCATATACCTGTCCATTCTATAAGAGGAGTCATAGCAAGAAAGATTGATAGGTCAAGAAGATGTGAAAGACCTGAATATAATTATTACAACATAAGTTGACTTCTTGTGTATTTAGAAAAATTTTAGTAATCTATTTTGCTACATAACATTGTTTTTGGTTTTTTTTTTCTTTTTCTTTAAAAAAAGAACAAACTGACAATCTCCTAAGCAACAAAAAGTTTGCTCGCACTAGCATTGCATGACGACAGGGCCTTCAACCACATGCGACAAAGGAGAGAAGAGAGATGTGGCAAAAAGAAAAAAGAGGGTTGTAGACGGTGACGACAGGGCCTTCAGCCACATGCGACAAAGGAGAGAAGAGAGAGGTGGCAAAAAGAAAAAAAGAGGGTTGTAGACGGAGATGGAGGGAGGGGGGCAAAGGGGCAATTATCCCCTAGATTTATGTTCTTTTTTTTTTCTTTAATATAGATTTTTTTAATATAGTTTTTTCTTTAATAATAACAATAATAACAATAATAATAATAATAGTAATAATAATACCATAACAACACAAATATAAAAAACACAATTGGGCCTATCCATTTCAGCCTTGTCTAGTTTCCAGCAATGTGTGCAGCACAATGTCCTACAGTGTATATATATTTTATTACTATGCATCAAAGCTCAGATTTGCTGAGCTTCCTCTCTGAAATTCTCTCTTCTCACTAGAATTCTCTCCCTCTCTCTAAAACTTTAAAGCTTGTTCTTAATTTTCTAGATCCTCTCTATTGGTTTTTCTCATAAAATCAAATCTCACCCATAACCCCTCAACCATCTTTAAATTTTAGTAAACTACCCTCAGATCTTACACTTCCGTTCTTTATTTCTTTATTTCTTTATTTCTTATTTCTTTGTTTTCCATGGATACAAAGTACTATCACTTGATAAAATACTTCCCATCACTTTCCTAGAAGGTTCTTAAGTAAAATACAAGTCTGAAGTTACTCGACTGTGGATTCCCATACGTTTTAGAATCCTCAATGATGTAAGGATACTAATTAAAAGAAAAATTCATCCAAGTGACTTCAATCAGAGAGTCGACCTTCCAGGCATGGGTACCAGTCACTGTACGATGAGAAGAAGAGCTCGTGCCATAGACTATAGATATAAAAAATATGGGCAACAGACTTGTAAGGGTACGTGTCGTTCGCCTAGATTTATGTCAGTAAATAGGTAGAACAAAATCTATTTCAACAAAAATGGCCTTTCTAAAGATAACTCGATGACCTCTATGCTTTTTTTAAGTACTATCCGAATGTAAATGTCTAAGGTACAATTTCTAATCTTTGGCCCAAATTCTATGTAGAAAGACCTTTCAGGAATCTAGTATTTAAAGATCCAGTGTGTCAGTTTATAAGAAAATTAGATAGATAGTAGATTGTTAATTTATAGAGGTCGTTTGAGTGTTTTTGTAAAAAAAAAAAAATATATTTTGTGTTTTGGGTATGTGTTTGTTTTTAGATTGTTACCGTATGTGTTAAACAATAAATGTTTGTTTTTATTTATCGTTACAGCAGTTATTATATATCTATGATTCTTTTATTTAAATATGTTACTTTATTAGATGCATCACATGTTTGTTCCTGTTGTTAGTTTGAAATTTTTAGATCTTAAATAATTTTTTTAGATTAGTATTATTTTGTCAAAAGGTTTGTAGTATGTCATTTGTTATTTATTGACTTTTCTAGGTTAGTGTTGTTTATGTCAAAAGGTACACTATGTTACATAACTTTTATTGACTTTTCTAGATTCGTGTTATTTTTTGTCAAAAAGTTTACAGTATGTCATATGTCTTTTACTGATTTTTCTAGCTTCTTGTTTATTTTGTCAAAAAGTATATGGTTAAATGTGTTGGGTTTTGTTTGTTTGTTTGGAAATTATCTAAATTTGTACAGTTAGAGTCTCGTATGTCAAGAGTCGGTCAGATTATGTGTTTATTTTTCAAAATCTGAACTGATTTGATTTGACTTTTTCTAACATGTACATCACTTACCTGTCATAAACCCCTAGTCCTTTTCCATCTCTATCTTCTTTAAGATCTCATTTGGGACTTAATGTTTAGGCAGAGCAGATTTAAGACAAAAATTCAGAAAAAATAAATAGAAAGAAAATATGATCCATAATTTTACCGCTTTCATTACATTACCTGCTAGTTTAGACACCCTTGAAGAGTTTTTCATAGTTGCTAGTCAGAGTTTGTTGGGCATTCACTCTAAACTCGTAGGTCTTTTAAATGCAAATGGTTTTTATGACGGTCTTTTAAAGTTTTTAGATTATGTTGTAAAGCAAAACTTCATTGTAAAGTCTGGAAGACAAATCTTTGTTATTGTTTCAATAGCTAAAGACCTACTTGACAAAATGTAAGTCATTCATCAGGAGTCTGACACTACAACATCTAAGCTTGATTGGAAGAAAGAAAAGAGGACGTGACTATTAGATTTGAACCTCTACCTGTAATTTTTTGGTTTTACCATCAGCATGTTCATTTGTATTTCTTCTGTCCTGAATAACCACTCTCTTCCACATTTTGTATTTTTTTTTGTGACATACTGTTGTTAAAATCTTTATATTCATTGACTCTAGTGTCAGAATGGTTGATATTGAGTAACTAATACTCTCCAAATGCATCCCATTTAAGGTGCGATTTTTTTCTTTATCGATGTTTCTGTAATCTTCATGCATACATGGTTAGGATAGTTGATCATACAGAATATTTTATACTCTCAAAATATATCCAAATCATACTTGTAAACTCTCTATGTATTATTTAAATACGTGTTTTTAATATAAATATTTGCGTTGTTTATTTCATTATTATTATGAAAATATAACACTCTAATCTAATTATAAATCACGGTTCAAAAACAATAAAGGACTGAAAAATAGCATGATCAACATATGCATTTCTCTTTATATATGTTAGAATAATCTTGATAAAAAAAGGCCCCTGACTCAAAATTCTAACTCCATCATTAGATGTAGAGTAAAGGAGAGGTTAGAGAGAGATAGATCAGATATATCTAAAACCATTTAAGAGTGAAATACCACTTAATTCAGCTTAGGATAACTAAGTCATTTTAATATCTAGTTAAGGCAGAGGAAATAGTCCAAAAGGCAGAAACATAAATTCTAATTAAGATGAGGCATAAATCTAAAATCATTTAAATTGAGTGGCATCCCACTTGATTTTTTCTTTTTCGTTTCTTTTTTGCTTGTAATCTCTAATCATTTTTTTTTATTGGCTTGTAACTTTAGATAGCACACAGTACCATGAATTTCTCAATGACAAAAAAGATCAACGCGTAATATTTACAGTAGTCTCGTTAATTTTTTTTTTTTAAATAAAGTAGAGGAATTAAATTGCCAAGGTAATGAGAATTCAGAAAAGTTATTGAAAAACTTTTTCCTGTTATAAGATATATAAAAGTTACTTATATGGAGGAAACATGTTCACATATGAACGTCCACGTTACGGCATGTCGTTCCATTTCATGCTAATACATCCTCCGTTGGGGCCTAACTTCTGAAGCGGCTTATCATCCCTGTTGACGGAGAAACACATAAATATTTCTTTAAGCTTTGCTAAGAATAAGGAAACATGATTAATTAGTGCATAATCAGTCGTTTTGGCCTTTCTAAGGTTAATAGAGTGTTTGACAAATGAGTTTGAACTCAAAATATGAGTTCAAACACTGTAGTATATAAGATTTTTATAAGTATATTTTTGTTTTACACTGTAATATGTAAGAACTTTAAGTTGTAGACGGTTAACTCATTTGTCAAACGCAAGGTCATTGCTTCGTAGTTTTTAATGGAAGCATTCTTGAAATAGATTGTTTGATTATTTTTAATTGCACTATAATTATTTTAAAATAAAGTAAATAGATGGTCCATCTGTAGTAACCCCTGGATATGAGCATATCACATGTGCATTTGACAAAAACAAAAGGCTAAAAAGTGAAGGTATCTTCCTTCATGTATTTTTATTCCAATCATTTTTTGACGCAACTGCTATTCGGATTTGTCTTGTATTATTGGGTACTAAACCTTAGTGCATATATTAAAAAGATAATTCATCAAAAAAAAAAAAAAACCTCATCATGACTTTTGCGCTTCTCTTTCTTTTCTAAGGCCTGCTAGACTTTCTAGGTGCCTCTCTTTTGGCACCAGAGTCTGGCGGCGGCGATGGGCTAGCCTACTGACTGCCAGCACTAGAGATGAAGCTATAGGTTCTGTGGTGAGAAATTTGGTGGTGGGGATGTTCATGCAGCCGGGGAGGGTCAATTTAGGCGAGGAGGGGGTAGGGTTTTGTCGGCCCTGTGTGGGCTTCTCTTGGGTCCGGGGGAGCGTCAATGGTCCTGCATCTCCTGGGTTTTGCTCCCATTGTCGAGGTTATGCGGGGGTTGGGTTTTGCTCGAAAATGGAAGCCTGGAGGGGAGGGCGGCTTTGCAGTGGGTGTCTAGGGTGGCTTGGATCCCTACAGTGTTGTTTTCCTTGGAGAAGGGCACGTGTCGAGCTCATTGGCGGCCTCCTTTGGTTGTACTACTTATCATCTAATCAGGTGTTTTTGCTATATGAATAGGGTTTCATTTCCTTTTTGTAGTAGTTGTTTGTTTAGAATAATGACGTGTTGTATTTAGCCTGCTAGGTATTATGTTTTATTGTGTTACTCTTGTTTTGAGTCTGTAACAATGGGGGTGTTCTCCCCATTCTTCGATGTTAATTGTATGCCTAATCCGTTTGGTTTGTTGCCAGGCAGTATTGTGGGTAACCTTCAGTTTATGGGAATTTTTAGTCTCAATTGATTGGATTTTTCTATCAATTATAGTGGATTATGTTAAAGAGCCATTCATGTGCTCGATTGTTTATGTGCTATACAAGCATCCCTTTGTTAGAGCTTGGTGCACGTCTTATCCCCTTGAATGTTTCATTAGAACTTACTGGTGGTAACTGGTTAATGGTCAAGGTTGAGTTATCTTGTAATGCGAGGACATTCATGTCTGCATTAGTGTTTGTATCTTCTTGATTTGGAATGAAATACATTTACCTTTCAAAACAAAAAGGATAATTGATCTAAGATCGATTTATTAGGAAAACCTTTACAGCGCCTATACTGAACGTTTTTGTAAAATACTAAAAGTTATTTAGGCCATGTACACTTTTACATGACAATTAACCTAATTTGATTTTAATAAAACTTTTAAGTACACATCAAAGATTTGGGAATATGTTAAAGATGAGGTCCTATTCAACAATTGACCTAAATATGATTGAATAACACCTTTGAGAGCTTGTGTTAAACGTTTGGGGAAAAATTATAGTGCAACATTGCTGCATATTCTGCCATTTATAATGGTGTCGAACTAGGTCTGTCATACTTTAAAATGACATAACATGATTGGATAGCAACTTTATGGTGCTGATGAAAGCCAATAACAGCAAGTTACATTGAGCCTCCCTACTTCCAAAATCATATCACAGGAAAACTGCTTTGTATGTTGGTATAATTGTTAGGATGAATGCCATAAAACATATAATGTTTTGTAATGGACATATTTATAAATAAATAAAGTGAAATTTTTAATTATATTTTGCGTGTATGTATTTTGAATACTTTATGAATATCATTAAAATTCAATAATTACCTATGTGACCTTAAATATTGTATATAAGTGTTATATATAATAGCATAATGTTTAAAGATGATAATTAAAATGGTCACTAACATATAATTAATTATTCAATTAAAGTATAAAATCTTTAATAAAGCGTTATAGTGTAGGTTATTTTCATTAAGAATGATATGGTCTTATCCGAATCATTAATGTAGTGAGTCATTAAATGAGTGCATTGTGCATAATGAGATTATTAGCACCGGGACATGATGAGATATGAACAGCTAATAATTTCCATTAATATAGCAAGTTCTAATCACATCGATCGAAGGTCATATATAAGATGATCTTAATCTTGAGTTATTAATAGACTCTTATTTATAGATTTTAAGCCTTTTGATCTACTTGGTATGGATTTCATAATCAAGTCTTATTCTCTGTATCTTGGAGACATGATGATATAAATAGACAGGAATGTTAATATTACAAGATGGAATCCATTCCTTCTCTAACAATAAGCAGATAAATAATTCTCTTAAGTATTGATTTAAAACTTGAATAATAAGAGCACTTAATTCATGAATTTATTATTCATTAGATAATTAATAGCACTTAAAGATAAATAAGTAATTAGATAAGTTAACGGATATTACCAAACTCTAATTATGAGTTATTTATAGAGGATCGATTTATATGTAATGGCTATATCAAGTGGATGACTCTAAGCAATGAGTAATTAAAATCTAATTTCAAGAGTCAATTCCAAGTATTTAGTGAAGTTACATTGGAATTAATAAAAGAGTAATATATTAATTAAATAGTTTAAATAATATATTGGTTTTATTGGATCTTGAAATTAAAGGTTCATTAGTTCCCCCGCCATCCTCGTAAATACTGTTTGGACAAGAGAAATTATTGGTTTAAAAAATTATTTTAAAATTAATTATGAATTAATTTATATTTATTAAATAATTATTTTATTTAATAAATAAAACAAATAATTAATTTTTGAAAAAACACATAGTGGGTCCCAAGGTGTGTGTGGTGCACACAATGAGAGGGTCCCACTGTGTGTGGCACCTATAGCAGTAAAAGGAAGGTCCTTTTGTGCAGATCAAATCCTGTTTACAAAGTTTCCTTATTTAGTATTTCTAATTTTGAATAAATGTAATTTAATTCAAATATGAAAATTAAATACGGAAAGAAATAAGATTGAGTAACAAGCAGTATTCTCGCCTGCATTGTATGGAGAATGATGCCACACATAGAGAATCTCTTTATGTATGGCTCCTATTACAGATATAGAAATAGGAAACTTGTGTCTTTTATTTTAATTAAATATTTAATATTAAATTAAAATAAGAAGACTTTCTAGAACTAATTAGCTCTCTTATCTCTATAAATAAAGGCTTCATCCAATCATTAGATGACTATCAATGATTCTTAGAGAGACCGAGAGTACTCTACAAAAATGCCCTTATATAGGCGTGTAGAAAGAAGGAAAGAAAGAGAAGAAGAGCTCTTCTATTCCATGACTTAAATTAGTTAAGTGATTGTGAGAACGCGTATTCCTTTGAATTAGTTCAGTGATCGTGAGAACCCGTATTCCTTTAAAGACCACCCGATCGTCCATCCGGTGTTGAGAACTAGCGAGAAAGATGGTGGTTACATCTTGAAGAGAACGTCCTTTGCTATTCCTTCATTTCGTCTCTGATCATATTCCAATAGGCAAAGTTTTTGTTATATATTTATTTATGCATAAAATTAGTATAATCTATAGTGTTATACAAAAGTTTTAAGAAAATTTTTGTAATACACAATTCATACTATTATCACGTTACTGCTATATTTTGTGAAAATTGTTCTCCAAAACCAACTATAGTAGTTTTACAAAAATTCCATTTAATGAGTTCAAAAACGCATTTTTTCTTCTTTCTCTTCCGCTTCTCTTGTCATTTTCATCTCAAATTTTGATCTTCTGAAATAGGGGGGCATCCTTTCCAGAAGATGTCTTTTTTTAGATGATTTTTTTTTTTTTTTGTTTCATCTATTTTTGTTTCATATTGAATAAATATTTAGACGTGTTTAGATCTTATTTTATATGGGGATGATGAATCGAGTCCACATAAATCCTCATCTAGTTGCAATTTTCCATTTAGGTCTATCGTTGTTATATATTTTCATGTTAATCATCTCTTGTTAGATTGGTAGCTCTATAGATTAGAATTGAAAGATTTTGAGCAGGTAAAGATCAACAGAAGCAACGACTCACTATTGTATCAATTAAAATAACCTACGCCGAGCAAAGGGCATTTTTAAAAAGTTAAAATTTATTTCTCATGGAACTCGATCTTGATTTATGGAGTCAATTGGATAGAGCACATATTGAAAAAATATATATTTGTTTTCGGTTGCATCAGCAATTTAATTGTTTTGTTTGCTACAATAAATTTGTTTATTGTTATATGGATCTTGATATTTCTATTAGAATTGTAATGTTATTTTTGTTAAATGTAAGACCTTATTTTAGTTCATCTTAATGCTTCACCACTAAAGTCATATACCATCTTCTCTCTCTACATATGTATGTTAGCGTATGTTAAAGGAAAGATTTCGTGTTTAAGTCCCAACAACAGCTAGCTAGTGTATTTTTATTAAAGTGAGAGAAACCTTTTAGAGAAAAAAAAAAAAGGGGTGGGCGCGGGGGGGTGGGGTGGTGGCGCGGCGGTGGGGGGCGCGGCGTCTAAATTCAATTCATAAACCAACTAATTTGACCAACTTGCCCTGGGTCACAATATTATTTCCGACACGTCAATCAAGGCAATCTCTTCTATCCCTCGTAATAGCAAGTTCAACTATGTAATAGATTTCCGCTACTCAACTCATATGCCTATCAACATTTCCTACAGATACACAAACCACAACGGATATGAAAATAATTTATCTATGATACAGAAAAGAATAAACAAAATTTCCTTCTAACCAGCCAGCCTAACTACTCAATGGGGCGTTTGCCCCTGGTGTCCAATCCAGGGCTTCTTGAAGTTGATCCGGTTTTGCCCCGGGGTAGTGAATTTGTACTCGTTCTTTGCTGGGACAATGAAGTTGTTCCAGTTCCAGTGTTTGTGTTAAAGCTTGAATCGGATGTATTCGATTCACCAGACGTTTCTGCAGTAGATGACGGCGCCCTTGGTAGCCGAGACCTTCTGTATCTGGTACCGGGCACTCCGGGTCTAGTCGGCTCTTCTAGATTGCTCGGTTTCTTGGAAAGAATCACCACCACACGATGCATCGTTGGCCGTAGGTTCGGATCACCTTGTGTGCATAACAAACCTATTTGAATGCACATCGCTACTTGTTCAGTCACCGCCGTCGAAGCCAATACCGGGTCGACAATCTCCAAGCTCTTCCCTCTCTTGTAAAGCTTGTATGCCTGCGAAAACCCGATTCCCATAGTGTGAATTTCACGAGTGAATAGTAATACCAGATGTACAAATTTGTTTACCAAATACTGGTCAGCAGATACAGAAGTAGTTTCCTTAGCGTATTCTAATATGCAAAGTACAATGTGTGATTAGTTGTACACTACTAAATGTATGAAGCTCTACTTATTGTATATTAGTCGGCTGTTTTGCATTGATTGATAAGAAAAAATTTGAGAAATTCAAATTATGAATGGATGGTTCACAAGAATTTAAATGCATTAACAGTGATTACTTGGGACAACTTTATTGAGACGGGGGAATTGGGGCATAGACTTTTTCCACACAAATGACAAGAAATGAGCTGTACGAGAATCTTCTAATACAACGAAAAATGTGTACCAGAAAGAAAGTAAATCGCTGTCATGCTCATTGATCTTATCTTTTCCATTTCTTTCAGGAACACCAAAACCAGCTGCATTAGAATTTGATTGGCCAGGTCCCATGTGGAAGGAGAAGTTGACCAAGTACCTAATTTTTTGTCACTATAAATTCAACAATTTTTTTTAAGGATATTACTAGAGTCTTTTCCATGGGCTGATCTCTCTAGGAAATCAGATTAAATACTGCTCATATTTTGACAGGGCTTGCCGTAGAAGATGGGTGAAAAGTACCAACAAATTATGGCGTTGAACCTTCCAGCGTTGAAAGAGGCCCACAGGACAAAATTTCTCGTATGAGTAAATTAATAGTCCCTATGGTACCAACTTTTCCAAATAATAACTTTGCTAATAACTCAAACACAAATTTTAATTTAAATTAGCGATTTAAACAGTCAGGATTGAGAATGCAATTTGAAACGGAGATGAAGAAAAAAAACATGTATATATGTACATATATATATATATATATATGTCCTAAACCAAATCTTGATTTGATTCTTACCCAATCAAGTAGATTCTGCGCCTCGACATTTAGATTAAACGATGAGTTCCGTTGGCCGCTGATCAGCTCTAGAACCAAAACGCCAAAGCTAAACACATCCGCCTTTACTGATAGATGCCCATGCATGACATACTCCGGAGCCATGTATCCACTGTTTCATGGATAAAGGAAACATCCGACATTAAATTCAAACTCAGATCACTTTGTCCCAGTACTTAAGACTACTCAGTCAAAACTGGTGACGAAAATACCACTCACTCAGATTCACAATGCGGGAATTGCCACTTAACAATGTAATATCACATTAGTGACACGTTCTATCACGAGTCATACTCTCGTCACCACTAGTAAAATAACAGTAGGAGACTTATTTGGGATGCGAGTAGTGCAAAGTCATGACAAGCAATTGCATATTTGTGTGGATGTATGAGGGCACATGATAAACATACTTGGTACCAGCCACACGGGTGTTGACATGCGTCTGATCTTCAGGAAAGAGGCGAGCCATGCCGAAATCTGCAATCTTGGGCATCCACTTGTCATCTAGTAGAATGTTGCTTGCTTTGATGTCACGGTGGATGATACAGTTGTGTGAATCTTCATGAAGGTAGAGCAAGCCCCTAGCGACCCCACATATTATGTCGTATCTCCGTTTCCAATCAAGCTCCTCTCTTCTGTTGGACTCTGCATCAATACCATCACAATCACTATCATTACCCCTTGAAAGCTCATTGGAAGATCATTTGAAAAATGAGAAAAAAAAAGGAGTAAAACTTGGCATAATGACAATGACGCATTAATGTAGACTAATATTCTTTTAAATGCTAATATAACTTCGTGGTCAGACCCAAGGGGTGTTGGTTGGGATGGTTAGGCCTGTGGTTTGCTCCCATGAGGTCTAGGGTTCAAACCTTCTCATGGTCACCTACATGATAAAAGTCATACGACAGAAGGAAAATTACAGTATATATATATATATATATATATTTATATATATAACTTGGTGGTCAAAGGTTGTGGGTGAAAAGGCTTTTGATGGTTTGGTTTTCCAAGACAGCTGTGTTTGGTGGCTTGGAGGGCATGAATAATAAATGTAAAGTCAAGGTCATAAAAGCTGCCTCAATACAAGGTTTGATGAAAATAATACATTTTAGGTGAGAAAGAAGGAAAAATAATAAAAAAATTGATTCATGGTGGGCCATAATGCAGGAAGAGAAGTGTATTAAGTCACGTTATGTGGTTACTAACTACTAATGATTCTACATCCTTAAAAAGATTGAACACCTTCGAACATCACAAAAGCTCAAAACTAATGTAGCGTTTTGAGGGACAAGTTAGAAAAAAAGTAAACCTATAATCTCAAGAAAAAAAAAAAAAAAAAAAAAAAAGCTTTAACTTGAGAAGTATTGGCTATTGAAGTTTCAATATGTAAATCCTGTGAACATGGAGAACAGTAAAATAGAAAGAAATATCCTTTCCCTTCCGATTTTAGGATTTTTTGTTTTAAATAAATAATACATAAACGAATGTTTTGAATATTTTCAGCAAAAAACGTGTTCTCATTTTTGTCCCTTTTTTTCCCATCTGGTAATCATCTCTAACTATTATTTTTTTTAGCTTAATGCCAGCTAATAATACCAGGATAAAAAGTGTACTCTAAGCTTAGGCTTAGCCATCATATTCTTGCACAAATAAAAGAAATCATAAAAAATCAATTTTGAAGTTTAAGGAATATGAACAAAAATAGGATCTACTCTAAAAAAAGGATCAAATTGAAGATAAGATCTTTGCAGATACAAGTTCAACACACCTGAAAATCTAATCTGACACATATATCTTTAAAGAATCTATCCATAAGCAACCAAAATTGGTGAAACTAAAAGAAATTTAGGTGTTTTCAGAAATTCAGTTTGAAGGAAAAATCAACTGGGCTTAGAGGAAAGGAATACTATAAAATGACTCTCTGTAAAAAAGCCAAACAGAACCAATATTTTGGAAAAATTAACCGCAACAAAAATGCAAGACTTTCCAGCGTCAAGAAACACATTGAGACCACAGCAAACCAATACTCAAGAAGCTTGCGATCGGAATTTGGAGCATAAAAAACCTAAGCAGAATATCACCATACAATGTGCTTAAAGTCAGTAAACAGAAGAAACATGCTAGTAGGTTAGTGTAAAACAAAGACGCCAAAAGATTTAATAACCCAATACTCACTGAAGAGAAGCTTGTCAAGGCTCTCATGAGGAACATACTCATAGACAAGTAATTTGTCGGCACCGTGTGCGCAATAGCCCAACAAATTCACGACGTTCCGGTGCTGCACACGTGCCAGCAACTTGGCCTCGTTCATGAATTCTTTCTTCCCTTGGTTTGAGGTGTGGGACAACCTCTTAACTGCAATCTCTCGACCGTCACTCAACTTTCCCTAAGGGAAAATTAAAAAAAAAATAAAAATAAAAATAAAAACCCAGAAGTATGAAGAAAGTTTAAAATGCCTTTCAACTAAAAGACCAAAAAAAAAAAATCCCTGCATCTTGGGCTGTTAAAAGGAGCGCTTGCAGAGCAAATATACTTCAGCTTGCATTATGTTATTCACAATAAGAATGCAGAAATGTTTCGAGACAAACATACCACAGAATTCTAAGTGAAACCTAATAGCATTATTCAATTTAGTACCTCTCTTTGGTGTTAAGCTTCCAGGTTCCTAAGGAAGTAAAAGGCATGCATGAATTTGTAACTGCTTTTATATTCAAAAAATAATAATTAAAAAAAAATTGCAACTGCTTTCTAATTAATTGATAATAGAAGCTTTTTGCCACCAAATTATTTAAGCTAAAACCCGGAAGTCACTTCTAGCACCCAAAAAAAAAAAAAAAAAGGAAGAAGAGAAGTTGCAATTAGATTTTTTAGCTTGTATAAGATGTGTAATTTTTACTACTTTGCAAATACTAATTTAATTTCAAAATGATTACTTCCACAAATTTTTTTTTAAACAATACAAGGAAGAGAAATTCCCAAATTTCATATCCATCAAAAGTTTTTTAAAACGAATAGAAATTAGAAAATAAAATAAAAAAAAGAATGAAACGCACCGTGGAACCCTATATGGTTTCCAAATGCCCAAGACGGGTTCTGTGAAAATTAGATTTTTTAGCTTGTATAAGATGTGTAATTTTTACTACTTTGCAAATACTAATTTAATTTCAAAATGATTACTTCCACAAATTTTTTTTAAACAATACAAGGAAGAGAAATTCCCAAATTTTACATCCATCAAAAGTTCTTTAAAACGAATAGAAATTAAAAAATAAAATAAAAAAAAAAAAGAATGAAACGAACCGTGGAACCCTTTATGGTTTCCAAATGCCCAAGACGGGTTCTGTGAAAATACAAAACTTCAGAATCTAAACCAATTCAACTCCATGCTTTCTCAGCAACCAAACGACCCAGTCAGACTCCCAAAAAAAAGAAAGAAAAAAAATCCCAGATCCTTTTACCTTGTAAACGGGTCCGAAACCACCTTCACCAAGCTTATGAGTGGCGTTAAAATCCCTCGTAGCAGCAACCAAAGTTTCAAAAGTGAAAACTTTCTGTTCCTGTGCCGCTATCTGCTCCAGCTCCTTCTCACCTTGTCCCTCTGATGAAACAACAAAAAATTTGATCATGAAAATCAGAAAGCTCACCAACACTACAACCTTTTACAATCTGGGTTTTGTTCCTTACCTTTATTTGAGTGGGATCTGAAGGTTTTCATGAGGAAGTTTTGAATAAAATTCTTGGACTTGTTCATAGTTTTTTTTTCTCAACTGTTTGTAACTAGCCCATAAAGGGCAAGCAAAAGTGGAAAAAAAATATCCTTGAGATTTTTCTCTATGTATTGGAACTTGGGAACTGGAGGAAGAAGATGGGTATCAGACGTTTCTTCTGCTGCTCTTTGTCCCTACCTTTTCCCCTGATGATTTTTTAATGTTATCTTTCAAGTTTCGTCTATGTTCTTCTCTTTGTGAGAACATAGGACGGCTCATATTAAACTTGGAAGAGACTTAGGCGTGTTGACAAGTACATTGACCAATTGAATGAAAAATTATTTATTTAATTATTTTTTTCACTTGTTTGAGCAACTACTGCTGTCGTATAGGGGATAAAAATGAGATTGAAAACACCCATAACAATTTTGGTGTTTTAAATAGTATATTATTTGCTGAATCATATTCTGGGGTTAGTCTCTAATTCCGTATTGGATCTGTTTGGCATTTGTATTTTTTCATCTAAAAATGTAACGTGTTTCATGTTGCTTTTAATTTGTTGGTATGTAACGTTTAATAAATATAATCAAAAAAGATAACATTGAATGTTGTATTTTGACAAATTAAAAATTACACAAAATATAAAAAAGCTACTTTTTCGATGGAGTAAGTTACATATAATAGACTGGTCTAATATGAGACTCAAGACTTGCCCTCATATTTTATTATATTATTTAATAAATGATTAATAGTTTGGTAGTCCCTCAACCTTTAACTAAAATGAACGTCGGTACTTAAATCCTTTTTAAGTGTAAAAGAACAACTTTAGCTGGTCATTAAATTCTCCATCACATGAGCAACATAAGACCTTAAATTTTTATGAAAAACTAAAATACCCTTTAGTAAATCAAGAACATTTATTTAAAAAAAATAAAACAAAACAAAAAAAAAAGAAGACAAATATTAAACAAATTGTAAACTAAACCGAGTAATCATATTCCTTGACTCCGCACGCACATCCTCCCTCCTAATGATGAGCCAAAGTTTCAAACAACAAAGCTTGCATTGTCGCCATTGTTGATATCATTTAGAATGCCGCTCCTAATCAGAATTACCCTAATGACGTGATCGAGCCTCGTGAAGACAGCGCGCATGTCGCTCGGAGCCCTGAGCTTCTTGTTGGCGAAGCTAGGGCTCTAGCACCACTTGGCGACTAAAACGACATCATTAAGAGCAACGCAATGAAGTGGAGGAGGTAGAGAGAGAGAGGGTTTAAGACAAGAGTTAGGGGATTCGACAAAATTGGCGAGCTAAGAGCGGAAATCATCAAGCTTGACACGAATTAGAGACCACTTTCCCCTGAAGGTCTTGATGGGGGGGATGTCGTCCATGAGAGAGGAGAGAAGGTTGGTGGATATGGCAATTGGGTCGCTGCCCTTGTGAAACTTTCTTCTTCCTTCCTCTTTCCTTCTCCATCTGCAGCCCGAATAGACATCCTTCCCCATCATTTTTGGTCGTGGTCGCCTTTGGTGTCAATTTGGCAACGGGGTGGGGGATGACCGACGACGAGGGGAGAGGGAGGCATCACGATGGGGGGTGGGGACGAAGGGGCCGACAGAGTGATGAGGGGGATCATTCTATTTTATTTTTTGTTGTTTTTATTTACATGTTTATTTTTTTGTTTTAATTTTAATTTTTTGAAAAATATTAAATATTTTACTCAAATGCCCTTACTAAAAAAGAGGTCATATTGCCACTTACATGAGGAAGAATTTAACATACATCACTTAAAATCTTCCTTTTGCACTTAAAAAACAAAAATTTAAGTTGGTTAAATAAATTTTAAAAAAGAGTTAAGGATCAAGCGTTCACTTTTGCTATTGTTTAGGGACCATCGGAACTAGTAATTCTTTAGCAAATTTAAACATTAAAACATGAAATAGTCAATTAAAAAGCATTTTGAATTTTTAAATGAAAACACAATCATATTATTAGATATCATTTTAGATACCAAAACATAAATAAAAAAATACACCAAAATAACAAAAATAATAAAAATACAGGTAATTTGAGTTCACAAAAATACACTAATAACATAAGCATATTTTGCTAAGAGGCACTAATAATAGAAATAATGACTAGCAAATCAAGTCTCATTCAGGTCTTTTTAGGAAAAAAAACGTTAATATCATCTTTTTAATAAAAATAAATGGGTAATATTTTTTGGAAAAAGAATTTTTAGTAAAAAAGATAAAAAATTGATTTCTCGAATAAATCTTGTATTTGTACCATAGCAAATTTGGTAATCCTAATTTGCCTAATAAATCATTGATTTACACAATCAATTTTGTTAAATTGGAGATTTACTTCATAAATCTTAGATTCATTCCATTTTCAAGTTTTGTAAAAAATTTACCAAATTTATTCCAAAAAAAGCCTAAAGTACTACATTGTTTAATCAATATTGACTAATAATTTTATTTACATAATATTTACTAATTATTTAATCAGTAAACTCATTTTTTATCCTTACACATCTTATTTTTGAACTAAAAATGTTATTTATCAACAACTGTTATTTATTACCATAGAGATTCAAAACTATATAATTCAAAATTGGATTATTAGCTACAATTTTTTTCTTTTTTTAATTAATTTTATCGTTATTGTGTAGATACAATGTGTCCTATAAATAAAAGTCACCCGGTCCATGTGGTTTAAAGGAAAATATGAGTAAAGAAAATAGAGACAATAATGAAAATAAGCCACATATATATATATATATGAATAAAAATTAACATGCCAAAATTTTTAAAACTTAAATTAACAACATATATAGGGTCTATTTAGTATTATTTTTGTTTTTTATTTTTACATAAAAACAAAAATATTTTCTCTTGTTTTTAGTTTTTAATTAAAAAATATTTAATAACACATATTTGTGTTTTGTTTTTTAAAAAAAAAAAAAAAACAAAAGATACGTTTAATAATAACTTTTGTTACATATTTTTTTAAAACAAAAACAAAAATACCGCTAAGCTTTATTTTACTTTATAATCGAAAAGATAAGATAAGACATGACCGATGGCTTAAGTCATGATCAAGGTCAAGAACAGGGTCAGTTTGATGGTAATTGGAGTATGGATTAGAGTTAGATCACCAGGCTAAGACTGAGCCAAATTTGAAACAATGAGATAAAATAAGGGCCAACAACAAGCCTTGTGATAAAATCTAATAGAATTTGTAATAAATTTCACCATTTATACAATATGGAGCGGTAAATATCATATTTTTCTAATGTTTGAAACTATCATACTTTTAAAAAATGATTTGTTTTTCCTATTTTATCCAAAAAAAAATTAATTCTAAAATCTGTTTTTTATTATTTTCTGCTTTTATTTTTCTTTTTCTTCCTCTTTCCCAAGTCTGACTCTCTCTTTTCCCTTCCCCTCTATTCTCTCACGCTTTCCTGTCTCTATAGATCTTCCATCTTCGGTTCCTCTTGCGCGACGGCTCTTCTCCGGCACTTCTCCACCATTCCACACTTGTCTTCTCCAGCGAAGAAATCGGCCACTGTCACAAATAAATTTTCGCATCCAGACTCTATTGCAAGGTTTGCATTCTCGTCGACAAAGAGCCATCGTGAGCTTCACGTCCCAGCCGCTGTCTTCATCGAGATATTCGTCGTCCATTGTCGCGAAGCTTCAATTTCTTTGCTGATCTTGGTCGTCGCAAACAGAAAGAGAGGAGATAGCAGAGACAAATATGAGATTTGGGATCTTTTTTATGATAAAAGATGTTTAAAAAAATTTTAATTTCAAATTTTTGCTTTCAGAATTTTTTTAAAAATTGATAGCAGACTAGAAAACTAAAAACAAAACACAACTACTAAACATGTTTTTAAATTAATTTGTCCTTTTTTTGTTTACAAAACAAAAACTTGTTTAACAAAATATACCGAACAACGCCTTAGGAAGAAAATTGAATTTCAATGTATTTGACTTTCATAATGGGAGCTATAGCATAAGAGAGGATTGTTCCATGAAAGTAGTTGCAAGTGAGATCACTATTTCATGAAATCCAAAGCAAAAATGAGAGAGAGAGAGACGATTATGATGCTGTCGTAAAGTATATTGAAGGAGAAAGAGCAATTAGGAGTAAAGAGGAGAGGAAGAGTCAACTTTATGAAAGATGAAAAGGTAAAAAGAAATTAGATTAGGTTGCCTTTTAATGGTCTCTTTAAAACAAATGGCCGTGCTTTTTCAAAATTAGGTAAATGGCTCCTTTTTATTAATTATAAAATCAAAATAACAAAAATAACATTTACTATTATTAATCAAAATAATGTTTGCTAGTGCTTCATGTGGCTGACCTGATGGAGTACGGTGCCTACAATGTCTAGAGATGCTATGTAGTGAGAGAAAAAGGAGAAAGAGAAAAGAGAGAAAGTTAGGGTTTATGTTTTTTTAAGGTTTGTTATTTACAGACTTATCAGTTATATATTGTGATTTATCACAGATACCATGTTCCTCTTTCTTTTCTTTTTCATGGAGTGTCTCCAGTAGAGACGTTGGGTGTCCTCTGCCAAATCGCCAAAGTCGTTCGTGAGCGAAGATCGCAAGAGCTGCATTGGGAGAAGCTGTTAGAGTTATAGCTAGAATCGTGCAATGAGGAATGCCAGAGTCATGAGGCCAAAATCGATCAAAGCTACTATAGTTGCCAGGGAGAAGCTATGCCTAGAGAAGCTACGCTCTGCACCAGAGAAGCTATCGAAG
Organism: Artocarpus hirsutus; assembly: GCA_946598075.1. Classification (NCBI taxonomy): domain Eukaryota; kingdom Viridiplantae; phylum Streptophyta; class Magnoliopsida; order Rosales; family Moraceae; genus Artocarpus; species Artocarpus hirsutus. Next base: position 16,144 of record CAMOHE010044233.1, on the reverse strand, counting down.
TCGCGTAAGGAAGAGTGCTAGAGTCACGAGGCCAAAATTAAGTGAAATAGCCAGAGTCATGAGGGAGAGGCTGCGATTTGCGGTGGGAGAAGCTATTGGAGTCGTGGAGGGAAAATCGAGTTTTTAAAACTTTTCGAAATATTAGAAAATTAAAGCCAATGATAAAATAAAAAAGGATAAGAGTAAATTGAGAAACAATAAACTTAATACACTAAATGAACCAAAACAAGCAATGAACCCAAAATACACAAATTTGCAAATAACCAAGTTAGCAAAGATCACCATGAGAATATATCAATCAAATACAATTTGCATAAATGAAAAAGAAAACAGAGAAGAAAATGCAAATGTAATTTATAGTAGTTCATAATAAGCGTATATCCACTATCACCAAGCAATATATGACTTGGCCTCTTTTACTATCACGATTGACTTTCAACACGATCACATCATGTACACGGAGGTGACTTCTTTTACCCAAGTTATACTAAACCTCCACAAACCGCCAATTTTATATAGAGACTGGCAAACCAACAACTCAATATTACAAAGTTTTGGAAACCTTTCACTTAAAAGGAATTTTTATAATAATTGCTCACTCTAGGAGGAATCTCTTGAAAAATAGTAAAAACAATGTAAGTAAGCAATTTGAAGTAGATAGAATAACTCTCAAAATGTATGAATAATCCAAGCACTTGTGAGAGAGAAAAGGAAAATGCTAAAAAATTAAAAATCAATGTCGGAAAAATCTCAAGAAAGCTTGGAATCTCATTAGGATGGTCTAATATATACTTTTGTGCCTCTAAAGACTTAAAAGAACTATTTTCAAGCTAAAAGAGCCATTATGGCTCGAATCTTAATAGCTAAAAAACTAGCTGTTATATATTATCGATAAGCTAGTTTTTTTTTTTATGAAAACAAGATAAAATTAGCCCAACGGTCACCAAACCGGCAGGCTGAATGCTCTAGTTTTGTAGGCCTGTCTAAGAGCCTAGAAATAGGCTCTTTGTCCCTCTTTCTCTTTTTCTTTTTTTTTTTTTTTTTTTTTTTGACAGGCCAATCCTATTGGACTTGGGCCCCAATTTTGTCTAAATAACTATTTTTTGAAAACATTAAATAAAATGAAATAAAAACAATTTCGTTCTTATAGAACAAGTTTAAAACACTATTTGAACACATAAAATCATTTTGAAAAGGATTAACAATTATTTTTGAAACCAAAATTAATTTGAAAACAATTATAGAAAATGTTTCAAAAATAATATTTATGCAATTTTTAAAACCATGATATGCAAGATAAGTGTGCGTTAAAGCTTACATAATTTAAACAAATTAAAGAGCATTTCACGCAACAAATTACAAGAGTAAAAATAAATAAACCTATTGTACACTAAGGTCTTGTAATTCTTCAAATCTTCTTATATTTCTTGATGTCATCTTTTGCAATTTACACAATTTTCTTGATCTTTCTTGAGTTGACAAAATTATCTTCAAATTTAAATTTAACAAAACTCACGACATTTGTTAGCAATTAGTAATCAAAATTGTTGTTAACATTTGAACATATTTAATTCAACCTTTTTAAACCTTCTGGCCAACATCATGGACTTGGGAAAAAAAAAAAAAAAGAAAACATGTTGCTTCACGTCTTCAAGAATGAATTAAAAAAAAAGCTACAACGGAAGCTGGCCTTTGAAAAAATAAACCGATAAAAAGAGAGAAGAGTCTAAGGGAAAAAAGAAAAGTAGGAAAGCAAAACGTTTTAAAAAAAAAAAAAAAAAACCGTATTATCCTTCTCATGTCTACAATTGGGCCAAAAGCGATAGTGTGTCAGAAAAGAAAAACAAGGGAGAGAGCAAGAAACCAAAACTACAATTTATTTTTTATTTTTTTTATTATTATTTTTTGATGAAGAAGACTTCAAACTTAGGGGGTGTTTGGTAAGGTAGTGGGAACTGCGGTTCCCACCACAAAATCAGTTATGAACAGTAAAAAGCTCTCACATGCTACAGTAACAATAAAAAAAAATTACTACAGTGTAAAGTTCTCATATGCTACAGTAAAGTGGTTCTCACCACTGGTTCCCACCACCTTTCAAACATCCTATTAATGTACTAGTAGAAATAGATACAGCGAATACATATATTAGTGTACATATTTATATTTCAACATTTATACATAATTTATGTTTTGACTTCACATGAAAAAACTAAAAATATCATTGTTTATACGTAATCAAGTTGTTTGATCTTACGTACACACGTTCTAGATTTGACAATTAAATGTTTTGAAAAATAAACAAAACACAAAACACTTGCATTTGAATTGATCTCTTCTTCTTGTACTATGATAATGATCTATTGAGACGACGAATGAGACAACATTTTGGACGCACGTGCACCTTTTAAAAAGGATTGGACCAAGATTAGTCTCATAATTCCCGTTTTGTGGCTGTATAGGATATAAATTGTACACGCAAACATCGTACCTGATTAATTGACTTTTACCTCAAGCAGCGGATTTCTTCTGCCAACTACAAGGCGCTACATGACATTTTGACCTTGCTTTTGTTACAGATATCTTTTATTATTGGTTCTTCAAAACGTTTTTAGAAAACATAGGTGATAACATGATAACAGTACGAAATGTATATAATAAAAATTTTCATAATATTTTTATAAAATAACACTATAGATTAATTATATTTATTCACTGCTTAATAAATAAAAAAAATTAAAAAAAAACTCTATTTTTAAGACTTCTTCTTAAAAATGTCGTATTTTCACTTTTCAAAAACAGAATTTTAGAATTTTTTTTTAAAATTTGATTATTAATTTATAAGGTGTTTGATAATGGTTTTCAACACTCAGTTTCCACCACAGTTATGAAAGCTCTCATATGCTACAACAATAATTAAAAAAATTACTATAATATAAAACTCTTACATACTACAATAAAAATATTTTCACCGCCCTTTCAAACACCGACTTACTTTTCTATCCCTGGTTCAAAAACTAAATCAGTAACTAAATTCTCTGTCTTGGACTCTCTCTCTCCACCCTCTTCCTCCTTTCTCTCTCCTCTATCTCTATGCTCGCCCCCTCTCAGTCCTCTCTGCTTGCCTACCTCTCTCCATTGTCGCTCCACTTTACGCCGCCATGATCGTCGATGACAATGGGTCTTGCAACGACGTCGAAGCTGAGCCTAGATCTTGAGTTCGCCGGCATCGTGATCTTATCGTCGCGAGTTGGATCGTGGATCATAGTCTCACCGTCGGAGTTGGACCATGCCATCTTCGTCGCTATCTTCGCCTCCGTGCGAGTTCTTCTACCAATCGGATCGCCTTCACCGTGCCTCTGCTGGTGCGATGATAGTATGCTCGCTTCACCAGATCACCTTCGACACTGCCGATCTCACATCTAAAACTAGTTTTGCATTAGTTTCTGTTGATCCAAATGCAGCATTCAGGTGACATTTTGGTTTGATTTTTAGTTTTCCTATACTGCGATGATTTCCTTTCTTTACACTGAAGCAGACTTGGATCTAGGTTTTTGTGTTTGATCTGGTTTTGGTTTTATTTCAGATCTGTGATATTTGTTTCATGTATGGATTCGACGGTTTGAGGTTTAGATTGGTTGGGATTTCTGTTTGCAGTTTTGTTTTGGGCGTTACATAGCTAACAACCAGTTCTGATTTTCAACACTGAGTTAAAGATTTAATTGAGACTTTGATTTACTTAGAACAGCCTTCATTCTTTATGATTGCAAGAAATGGGGCATAATTTGAAAATTGTTTAAATTGTTTAGGTATGTCTTCAGGTCTGCTATTTACTTCATGCTTTCTGCTGGACAGATTTTAGCTTTGCTTTTAATTTTCTATTGAATTTCTTTTTCTCAAACATGTACACGTGAGTGCTTCACCTAAGTCACCTTTTGAGCAGCCACTTTGGTTGATCTTGTTGCGTATATTTGTTTTTTCACTGAACTAGCAAAAAGGCATTGCAAATTCTTTTTTGTTTATACTGTATTTTGATTGGATTTTGTAATTCTCGTGCAACACATGGCGCTGTTTAGAGTTTCCTCACAAATTGAAAGCGATTTTCTGTTTTGATTTTACCAAATATGTTTGTTTTTCATTTGGCGGACCAACAAAAAAGGAAGGCAAATTTTTTTTTAATTATTTTTTATTTATTCAAATTAGATTTTGTAGTTCTTCGTTGTGTTAAATCAGCTCTGTTGGAGTTTCCATAGAACTGAAACGTGATTGTTTGTTTTCAATAATAATTGTCATTATCTTCCTGCAGAGATTCTTTGGTTCTTTAGACTGTTCTTGATGCTAGAAAGGTCCTTTAGATTTGTTGATAAAAATCTTGGTTGCATTATAGCTCATAGTACAACGGGCCTTCGTAAAACATTTAAGGTATTATGCTAAATCAGCAAGAAACTTTTAATTCTCCCTTTTGCATTGTAAATTTTTGCAGCAAATGTATTTTATACATGTTTGTGTCTATATGAATATTTGTATACTGTTTAGAATCTAGAAAGTGTTCCATTTGCTCCAGCTCCTTGCACAGTATTTGTTATTTCCATTCCCAGTATCGTCCTGCTATGTGAAATGGTTGTAGTCAACTAAGATTTTTTGGAACAAAATTTACAATGCCAGCAGTGCCGGGGCAGATTCATACCGACAAAGACAGATTCGTACTGACAATATTGATTATTTTTTTACACAGCCACAGAGTTCATCAATAAGGCTAGGCCATGGACTACATTGATGGGAGGAAATAACTTCAAACATATTTCTATTGTATTGTCTTTTCTACTAATTGGATTAAGTTTAATTTCTTCATTTTTTTTGTTTATGTTGTTTAGGTTATTTTCAGGCATGTCTGCATATTTGGAAAAATGTGCTGAAGTTGTAGAGAGTTTGTATAGAATTTTTATAACCTGGTTTTGTGGTGTTCTTGTTGTAACCTTCTTTCTTTAACTTTTGTGCATTTTTGATTATGTGGATTCTAATATGTAATTTTTGTTGTAATTTTTTTTTTTGATGTTTTCTTTGGTAATTTGATTTTTACGACAAATTAGAAATAATCATGTAGATTCCACTTTAGAACCTGGTGGTTCTAGGACGAAATCTGACAAGTTTTGAGACAGAATCTAGCAGTTTCAGCATTTTTTGATAGAAGCTGGCGGGTTTTATGTTGGAATCTAGCGGGTTCTATGTTGAAATCTGACGGCTTCCGGTCCAGTGAGTTCTAGGATTGAATTTAGCTGTTCTGACGACTTTTTAGATGTAATCTAGCGGGTTTCGTGCTGGAATTTGGCGGGTACCTCGGAGTTCTAGCAGGTTTCGTGTTGGAACCTGGTGGATTCTAGAATGGAATCGGTTGGTTCTGAGACGAAATCTGGTAGGTTCAAAAAAAAAAATGTGTTGGAATTGGCAGATTCAAAGTTGGAGCCTGGTAGATTATAACCCAACACCCGCACTAGCAGTCCAAGGCAGTTGGCTTATTATTTTTTTTTCTTCAAAAAATATGTTAGTATTTAGTAGGTTCCAAGTTGAAACCTAGCAAGTTACAACCTGGCACTTGCGGCAGCAATGGGAGGTGGTTTGTGCTTATTTGTTTCAAAAAAAAAAAAAAGTTAGAATCTGATAGATTTCAAATTAGAACCTGATAGGTTACAATCTGGCCTTTGATTCAGCAACCAAAGGCAGGTTCCACGGTGGAACTTGATGGGTTCTGCGATAGAACCTAACATGTTCTATTTTGGGAGGAGGGACACCTTGGTCTTTTAATAAATCCTCAATTTCAAATGAAGTAGTAGTTTTAATAAGTGGTTAGTTGGAGGGTATTTTTAATAAGGTGATGCATTTAAGGGGCACTCTTGTAAGTTACTCTAATAAATATTGATAAGTGCTTTATTGGATATATCTTGTAATAATTTTCCTATAAATCTTTGTTTAATTATTGAGTAATTTATGTTTATTATATGATTTTATATCTTGTAGGTATTTCAAGATAAAGAGAAAAAAAGGGATGAAAATTGAAAATTGAAGTCTAAGAAGTTTATTTAATCAGTTTGGAAGTCAACTGGGGACTAAATATGGAGTTTGAAACATTTTTGTGCAAAACTAGAAATTTCAGCAAAATTCGAGTGTGTTCCTGTAACGCCCCGAAATTTATTAAGTGTTGTTAGTGTGTTAAATGGTGAATTAGTGTACCATAATGAATATTTTAAACTTAAATTTGATCATTTTATGAAAATTTTAAGTTTATGATATTTTTTATTATTTTAATAATTTTTAGTTATTCTTAATTATTTTTAATTGTTATTTTAAATATTAAAAACAAAACAATTTGTCAAATGACCGACACGTCCCACTTTGGAAAACCACGTGCGGGACATGATATTTTTGAAAACAGCCTTCCATTTTCTTTATAAATCTCACTCTCTCTCTTTTTCACTCTTACTCACACTCTTTCTTTCTTCTCTCTCTCCCGTGCACACACTCTCTCTCTTTCTCTCTTGGTTCCTCACACTCTCTCATTTTCTCTCAATAAATTTTGAAAGAAAATTCAATTCCAAGCTTCGGGTTAACGGATTGAAGGTTCGGGAACTTGATTTGATGACCAAAAACACTATTCGAAGCTTTGATTCGAGGTTAGTTTGAAATTTCTTAAACTTTTTCAATTTTTCAATTTTTCTTGCATTTTGAAATCTAAGCTTTTTTAAGCTTAGAAATCTTTCAATCTAGGTTAGATGAACTTAGAATAACTAGAATACAAACTTTGTTTCATCAAAAACGGATTTAAATTAAGATTTTTTATTTTTCTCTATTTTTCTCTATTTTTGGATTTTTCTAAAAATTTTATTTAAAACCTATTTTAAAGCATTAAAAAGTATTCTATTATGTTTTTCTTTCAATTATGATCATTACTCATGCCTGAGAATTGAGAAAACAGGTTATGATTTAAGATTTGGGCTCGGGGAAGCCGAGACCCGTGCTTGGAAAATTCTGAAAATTTTTTAGATCGGCAGGCCGGATTCATGAGTTCGGTAGGCCGGATTCATTTGACCGGCAGGCTGAACTTGGGAAAGTTCGACCGACCGGACTTGGCTTTCCGGTAGGCCGAACTGTGCAGTTGGGCTAGCCGAACCAGGGCGACCGGCAGGCCGACCGGGCATGGTGAAGTTTTGTGATTTTTCACCCGTTTTCATCATTTTGAACCCCAATTGAAATTTTAACTTTGTAAAATGATTTTATAAACTTAAATGGCACACTAAGACACCATAAGATAATTTAGTAACATAGGATATCTCAAGTTAGATACTGATAAGCTAAGTTGTTATATATTTAAGGTTGTACGTGGATTCGCGGAGCTAACGTATAGCAGACTAGGATTACGGTGTGGGACACCGACATGAGTATCGAGGTAGAATTTCTACCCATTTCCTTTGGTCACTCGATTTAAAAATGATTTTTTAGCCAAAAAGGGATTTTTATCAAATGTTTTCAATAACTGATTGAAAGAGGATTTCATTGAATGTTTTTACAAACAGTAGATTGAGGTGGATTTCATAATAAACCTCATAATGAATGTAAATGATTATATTTAGTAAAAAGAGATTTTAATAATCATGAAAAGTTATATAGATATATATAATTATGTTTAAGGGCATGATGTCGTATCAGAGATCGGGTCGTGTAGTGCGCGACCTTAGAGGCAGGTCCCGAAACCCAACTGGGCCACTACGGTGGTGATTTACATATGGTTTGCCCAGGAAAAGGAAATGGTATTCTTTCTGGTCAACCCATTTAATTTATTTTGGTAAGGAAAGCTTTTATTAAATTTTCATCTATTTATTTGTTTGTTCTAGTTTGTTTTCTACATATTTACTTGATTAATGAAATTTCTTCTAAAGCTAAATATTTTGAAATTATAGTCCTACTGACCCTTTCGCTCACATTTTATTTGTTTTAAAATCTTACCCCTTACGTGGATATTAGCTTAGGATCGGAGAAAACTCCGTTGACTGGACTTGCCACCAGTAGAAGATTTGGGTAGGTTGTATTACAAAAATTCAAGGCATAAAAGATCTTAACATTTTCTATTATTCTGGATTGTGGTTGTATTGTAATTTGTCAGTACTGTGTGTGTGCACAACATGTGGGTCAGTGGGACCTATTTTCGCTTCACCTTTATTTTATTATTTTGTTATCCTCTTATCGCTTGTTTTATTTTATTATTTTATTTGCTCGAATATTATAACTGCTCGTTTTAAATAAACGATTTTAAAATTATCACATTTTTATTTATAAATTTAATTTTAAAATCCAGTTTTTAACTAAATCTCTGTTTAATTAACTTAAATTAATCTACCACGTCACCTCCTATACTCGAGGGCATGACAGTCCCCATGAGAAAAAGGCTCATAGCCATGCCATAACACATAAGCTAGGCGTAGCAGCTAGCATCAATCCATGTGGCTATGCCACACATCCCATAGGCTAGAGATGCGTTGCAGGTGGAAGACAAATCCACAGCCCTAAAGCTGCGTTGAGAGCGATTGTGAGGGGAATTCAACGCCCCCGTGTGTCCCTTTATCCTTAGCCCGAATTTGACCTAAATTTGATCGAAACTTATCCATTTTCAACTCTCCAATGCCAAACATATAAATACCACCTTAGAACACAAAACAAAAGAGTTTTTTTCCTATCAGTTTTTCATTAGTTCTCTTTAGTTTTTTTTAGTCTTAGGAGATGAAGAAAAAGAAGAACAAAAAAAAGGAAACGCTCTTGTGGCAGCTCAAAGAATTTCGTCCGCGTGAAGAATTCTTCGATGCCATAATCATTCTTTTCTCTATTGCTGCTTTATTTTCTTTTTTTAATTATGTTATTTTAGTTTTTTTTTTTTTAGTTAAAGGGAATTTCAAAACCTTAGACTTAATTTTATGATTAATTTATAGAATTCTTTTCTAATTTTTCAATTGAGACTGTTTATGTTTGTCCATTATTATTGTTCATGATTATTTTTTTGTTTTGTTTAGTTGCACAACTGAATAAGATGAATTTAATTTATTGTTAGATTAAAATGCTTGATTTATAATTGTCTTGTTGTTCTAATCATTAGCAACAAATTGTAGTCATTGATTATGGTCAAGTTTTCATATGATTACATGTGGAGCATAACCTAAGTTAAATGATCTAAGCTTGTTTAATTGTTACCTTGATCAACCTATCTTTCTCATCTTAATGTTTTCGTTAGATTAAATCTACAGAGCTTGCTCTAAGTTGTTTATTGGAAAGGGATTTGATAGAGCGCTTGCTTGTTAAATCTACAAACTAAGAAAAAATTAGAATAGTAGAGCTTGTTGTTATCTAAGGTTGGTAGTTTCAATAGTTAATTAGGAATAATTTTGTAATTAATTGTATGGTTATTTTTTAGTGATGGCGAATGATCTTTTAACCAGTTTTATTATCATTATTTTATTTTACTTTACTTTCTTTTGTTTTCTTTTATTTCCTAATTTAGTTTAAATCCAAAATCCCTTTTTGTGTTTAATTATATTGTGTCTTAGGTTTTAGTAGTTAATAACAAATTAATTAGACCCAATCCTCTAGAAGAACGATAATTACCTCTCACTATACTTGACTACTACTACACTTTAAGTAAGGTTAATTTGGTGCTTCATCGATACTACCAAATTTTGATGTCGTTCGTTAGGGATTGTTTCCTAATTAATTAGTTCTTTTTTTGTATTTGTTTTTTATTTTGTTAGTTTAATTTAATTTTCCTCTTTTGTTTTTAATTTTTGTTTTTGTGTCCATTAATTGTGAGGTACTTCGAGATGTTACATTAACGGGTGCTCATTAGTTTTGCCCAACAAGACTAAGACCCGTTCTATAGCGCTTGGTGGAGATATAAAGATTTGTTCATTCGGTTTTCGTATCATAGATTCTCAACGGAGTGATAACTACAATTCTTCCTCGACAACTTATGTGCGACAAGAAGATATTGGGTTGAAAAAGGTAATGGCACCATTTCTTTTTACCAACAATCTATGGATGAAGCCTACTTCATGTTGGAAGACATGGTCAAGTATAATTAATGGAATTGGAATTGTTCAAGGATCAACCAAGGTTGGGAAGACGATTACTATAATTTAGAGCCATGGGTTGCCACTTAACCTTATGATATGGGATTCGAAGTCGCAAATAGAGGAGCCCTGATAGACCAACGACTTACAAGTACATCTCTTGAGAACCTAGTAAGGATCTTGACTACTGACACATTACAATTTTGAGAGGAGATAACCACTAGCCTTGATAATTAGCAAAGTCATATCAATAAATTGGCTAGCATTATAAGTAGGTTAGAGGAACGAGGTGATAATCAAATGGTGGAAAATATAAGATGACATAAGGATGACAATGACTCAAACAACTTTGATTGGGAGAGTAATTAGCATACCATGGGAGCTTCACAAGAATTTGAGCCATTAGAGGATATTAATCCTCAAGATGAACATATAGAGACCATTGACATTGTTTTAGCTCAGTACTTATAAGGTGTTTGGTAAAGTTGGTTAAAACCTACTTTTTAATTAAGAATAGTGTAAAGTTTTCATATGCTACAGTAAAAGAAAAAAGGTTGCTACAGTGAAAGCTCTCATATGCTATGGTGTTTTGAACTAAATAGTTAGTTCTAACCAACTTTGCCAAACACCTTATTAGATGTTCATGTGGTTGATAACTATGTACACCTTCTAATTCATGAGACGTCCAATCAAAACCATGAATTTTATAAAGATCAAATCTTAAGCATGGTTTTGGAGAATTAAGTGGAGAGTGAAGAGCAATTGGAAGGGTCAATATTGGAAGAATTCCTTCATGAAGCCGAACCACAAGACCCGTTGGAGAATAAGAAAGCATGTGCGACAATCAATTTGAGCTCATTGATGATTATAACACAAACACCACCAACGGATACATACTTCCCATTGGTGCCACCTCCACCATACATCCTCTACAAGCTTAAGCGAGACTGGGAGTTCTCTTCCCAAGCATATTCAAAACGGAGTCAAGTTGGGGCAATATGCAAACATCTTGCACATCTTACCAAGCTTGAGGGCATTGATAATGAAGACCTATATATGTTGCTTTATGACACATTCTATGAGCACAAGCCACTCTTTGATGTCTGCTTCCTCACATCAGGTTGAAGACATTAAACCAAGCACTTTACGGGAGGCAACCCAATAGATGGAGAGCATACCAATATAGATTTGATTTTTCTTAATCTCTTTCCCTCTATTTTTTAAATTGTTTTTATTTGTTTTGTTTTGTTTGTTTAGGTTGCTTCTCTTTTCTTCTATGCTTAGTCTTACATTAAGGACAATGTAAGGATTAAGTATGAGGGGGGAAGGATTTAGGATTTTTATTTTTTCTTTTTTGTTAGGTTTTTGTTTGCTTATCAAAATAAAAAAAAACCATAAAATTTTTTTAAAATTTTCGTAAATTTTATTTTGTTTTGTTTTAGGATTTTTTGTCATTTTTGAGTCTTAGGATACTTTCTAATTCTTTTGATGAAAACTGAGCATTAATGTTATAGATTTGATTGATGATGAGTCTTATGTTGAATTTTGTGTTATTCTTTTGTTAATATGTTTTTATAATGATTATATTCACACTTTATGCTCATAGCCATGTTATTCGGTAAAAGGATTTACATGTTAGATTAGATAGATTCTTATACACTCATCCTAACTTTCATTTTAATTTTAACTTGTCAGGGTTGAATATTAGAACTCTCTCGGAGGTCTGTCGAGGCAAACGGCTAATCGAGCATCACTTGAAAAAGGATTTGAGGCACTAGGTTTTGTAGCACTAAGGCCAAATTAGCCAGACCACGATAGATGTTCCAAGAGGACATCCCCTATAGTAAGCCAATTTGAACTTTTCATGTAGACCTTTTTGTTTAGCTAACCACATTATCTCCTTACCTAGCCAATTATTTATATCTTTACCCTTGTTCTAAATATGAATTGGAGCATTAGAGACTTATTTTCATGTTCAAGGGAGATTCTTCAATGAATTGGGTTAAGGATAGAAAATAAGTGTAGGGGAAGGAATCAAATCGAGAAGGAAGAAAGGAAAATTTTTGTAAGGATAGCTCAAGAAAAAAAAAAGAAAAAAAAAAGAAAGAAGAAAGAAGGAAATACAAAAAAAAAAATGTTTCAAGAAAGAAATAAATGAACAAATAAAAAATGAAAAGAAAAAAAAATGAAAAAGAGCGAAAAGAGGAAAAAAGGAAAGAGAAATTCAATAAAATTCTTAAGCTTTCCTATATTTATTTTTGGGTGTTATAAGGTTGGTTAGAATGATGAAAAGGCCTAACATAATGATATTTGGCCTTTTTGAGATATTGCAGGGTTTTGAGAGGTGTTCATTGATGAGTTTTACGATTTCTCTAACTCTATAAAGTTTTTAGAACCTTTGTTACATGCTATCCTTTCTTTCTTTTAATCACTACCCCTTGGCCCTGTTACAATCTATATCGAAGACTTTTTTGATTTCAAGTGATGCCTTCGGCATAATGGAGATTTGTACCAAAAAGGGGAGCCTATGACATTTAATTTTTCAACTAAAGTTGGGTGACTGTTTCTATGAGAACTATAAGGATTACTTTTTATTTTTGAAACATGTATTGTGTTAGTATCAGTAACGTTGGCTATTTCATGCACACACACTCGAGTGTAATTATAGGATATTTTAGCTTGAGAATGAGTAATTGATTCAATGTAACACTTGTCTAATTTCTAGTTTAGAACTTTTATTGTTCTCTAAGGTAAAAGGTTGGAAGGTAATTTTTCTTTATCTATGTTTTTCTTTTTATTTTTCATCTTAGATTTGCTCGAGGAGCAGCAAAGTTTAAGTTTGGGGGAACTTAATAAGTGCTTGATTGGATATATTTTCTAATTAATTTTTCCATAAATCTTTGATTAATTATTAAGTAATTAATGTTTATTATGTGATTTTGTCTTTTATAGGTGCTTCAAGGTAAACCAAAAAAAAAAAAAGGGATGAAAATTGAATATTTGAAGTCTAAGAAGTTTATTTAATCAGTTTGAAAGTCAACCGAGGGCCAAATATGGATTTTTGAGACTTTTTGGAAGGAAATTAGCAATTTCAACAAAATCAGAACGTGCCCCTACAGGAAAAAGGCTCGTAGCCACGCCATATCATAGAAGCTAGGCGCAGCCACGAGCATCAGTCCGTGCGGCCGTGCCAGACATCTTGTAGGTGTGAGGCCGCAAGCAAAGAAAAGTGCCCCCATGTGCGAAATACAAATTTGTAGCTCTAATGTTGCCTTACATGCAGCTGCGAGGGCAATTTAGTGCCCATCTCTTCGTCCTTAGCTTGAATTTGACTGAAATTTGATCTAAACTTATCCGTTTTCAACTCTCCAATGCCAAACATATAAATATCACCTTAGAACACAAAACAAAAGAGTTTTTTCTATTAGTTTTTCATTATTTCTCTTTAGTTTTTCATAGTCTTAGAAAATGAAGAAAAAAAGGAAGAAAAAGAGGAGAGGTTTCAGTGGTGGCCTAAGGAATTTCGTCCTTGTAGAGAATTAATCGATGCCATAATCATTCTTTTCTCTATTCCTGCTTTATTTTTTTTTTCAATTATGCAATTTTATTTTTATTTTAGTTTATCAAAACCCTAGACTTAATTTTATCATTAATTTATAGAATTATTTTCCAATTTTTCAATTGAGATTGTTTATGTTCTTCCATTATTATTTTTCATGATGGTTTTCTTATTTTTTTTGGGGTGTGCAACTGAATAGGACTTGAATTTAATCTATTATTAAATTAGAATGCTTGATCTGTACCTGTCTTGTTGTTCTAATCATTACTATCGAATTGTGGTCATTGGCTATGATCGAGTTTTCATACGATTGCATGTAAAGCATAAACTAGGTTAAATGATCTG
>CAMOHE010044232.1:0-25276 GCA_946598075.1 Artocarpus hirsutus | reverse complement strand
ATGCCTAATGGGATATGATCCCGGCCTCTCCGACGAGTCCTCTAATGCTCGGAGTGTTGAAAAAATAGTATGCATCGAAAATTTAAAATTTTTCATACCAGAGTATTTTTTAAAACATAAGTTTGACACGCTATATGCATAAATTAATTGGATCTTACTAACCTTGTATGCTGAAGACCTCCTACAATGTGTGAAGAGAAGGGCGTTCCAAAAGAGTCTCAACCAACTAGTCTTCTTTGCTATTCTTTATCCACAATCGGAGTGCGAATGGATGCATAACGTATAGCTCTTTCCTAGTGACTCTCCTTCCAACTAATTGAGAAATACCCAGGACTACCGTTCGTGATTTGTGAACAAGAGCTCTTCAGTGGAGTTTCAGAGACTCACGGTATAGAGTGCTTACTCTTGATATCTCAATTGATCTAAATAACCTATGAGTTTCACTCTCTATTCATAATGGTTGGACCCAGGAGTTAGTTCTTATCAAATAAGGCCTCAAAAATTCGAATCTAGATCAATATATGATAAAATCGAGAAAAAACACGTGATCAGATTATCATTTTGTCGGCAAGCCGATCTAAGACCTCAAAAATTTGAATCTGGATCAATATATGATAAAATCGCTTAAAAATGTGTGGTTAGATTATCGTTCGGTCGGTAGGCTAACTGATAAATTGGCCTACTGAACTTACTCCATCGATAGATCGAACCTAAAGATCGGCCTGCTAAACTTACGATAAATGATCCCTGTGAATTTTTTATTTTTCACCCGAGATTCTTTGGATAAAGCCTCAATTTTAATTTAAAATAACCTAATAAAGAAGCAACCATATCTAGATAATCTCTAGGAAAATAAATATTCTAGATAATTCAACAAGTTTATCTTGAATTAATTTTCATAAAATTAATTCAATCAATAAACAGACATAAATTATCTGATCCTATTGAATTTTAGTCAATCTGATAGTTTAACATAAGTCACAAATTTATTAGAAAAGCACGTTGTATTGTTATAGGGTTTATTATGAGCTAACAAAGGAGACCTAATGGACCTATATAGTTCAAGCTCCTGATAATTATAAAACCCAATATTCTAGATATACATTTCACAATTATCAGCTCTAATGCTACTCTACAAAAGCTTAGAGCTGTACTCTCAAACTATATAAAATTACGAAGCCCGTATAGCTAAGTGTTTATGACATATCATAATATATCGTATCCCTATAGGATATCCATAATTGACTTAAGGATAAATTTTGTCTTGTCTTCCCTATTATTTTTCTCTTACGTTCCATTATCTCACCATCGAAAAACTTACGATCCAAAGATGATATACCATTCAGATACACTTATGTATCCAAATGGTTGAGCGCTCTATTCTTCTAATTACAGGATAAAGCATATAAGAGGATATTATCGACTTCTAAAAAGGAGCTATAGATTCCATATCTATGAATGACAAGTCTACGCTATAAAGAGTCATGTCTCCAATGTAACGGTATGCGAACCATCATAAATTGTGGATGTCACCTTTTGGTACATCAAAAGGCATAAGTCAAGACAACAGGCTCACTATTTATCTCAAGATTAAGATATAGGACATATGATTATCTAAAGTGAATTGATTTGTCGAGACAGAATTATTAATCCAAATCAATTTTACTTTATGTCTTGATCCAATACATTGTCACCTATGACGATGCACCGATGTTTCTATTCATGGAATCCATCTCCAATGGCCAAGATAGACAATCTCCGGTTAGGGATATAGACAACATAACAATCTTTGCATAAATAAAGCACCCAACTTTATTCCCTCGATTGCGAATCTTAAGATTTAGACTGTCACCTGTAGAATCATGTCTTTTGTATAATCTGTCCATCATATGCCTGATTTTAAAGGCTTCGACTGACAATCTTAGACTTTTGTTTGCCTATCATACATTCAACAAATATGAACGTAAAAAGGACAATCATTTGGTATATGAATAATAAATAAACTCTTTATTGATAAAAATGTCTCCAAAAACATATTATATTTTTACTCCTTAGGGCATGCATGTCTAACAATCTCCCACTTGCATTAAGTGAGTAAATATGACAAATCTTGTATTCCCATAGCTTTCACATGCCTCTTGAAAACTCTCGCAGTTAGTGTCTTCATAAATGGGTCAGCTAAATTGTCCTCGGATGCGATTTTGCATATAGCAATATGCCTGCCCTCAACGAAGTCCTTTATCACATGATACTTCCGATCAATATGCTTACTCTTCTTGTGAAATCTTGGTTCTTTAGCATTAGCTACTATTACAGTATTATCACAATATAGGGATATTGCCTTATCCATACCAAAAACTACCTCAAGATCCTCAAGGAACTTATGGAGCCATATTGTTTCTTTCGAAACATCACTAGCTACTATATACTTGGCCTCCATCGTTGAATCCAAAGTGTTATCTTGCTTGACACTTCTCCAAACAATAGCATCGCCGCCTAGAGTAAACACAAAACTAGTAGTCAATCTTCTCAAATCCAGAAATCCAAGTTAGTGTATCCTAGAGATGTTAAATCCTCACTTGAATACACAAGCATATACCCTCAAGTCCTTCTCAGGTACTTGAAAAGATGCTTGACGGCAACCTAGTGGTTTGGTCCTAGATTCGACTGTAATCGACTTACTATCCTGACCGCATAACTAATATCTGGTCGTATGCAAAGCATGGCATACATGAGACTACCCACTGCCGAAGCATAAGGCACCTTCTTCATGTGTTCTCTTTCTTCATCAAACATTGGTGAGTCTCTCTTAGAAAGAGTAATTCCAGACCTAGATAGTTGCCTATATTTCTTAGAATCCTACATTGCATACCTTTTGAGAATTTTATCTATGTAGCCTACTCAAGATAAAGCTATCATTTTATTCTTCCTATCCTAAAAGATCTAAATACTAAGAACATAATTAGCTTCACCCAAGTCTTTTAATGTCAAACCTTTTGGTCAACCATAATTTGATTGATGACAACGCCTTAACGTCATTACCAATTAGCAGAATGTCATCTACATAGAGCAGTAGAAAAACCACTTTCCTATCCTTAATGTGTTTATAAACACATGGTTCGTTCACATTTTGTACGAACCCATAAGTCTTGATTACTTAATCAAATCTTATGTTCTAAGAACGGGAAGCCTGTTTAAGTCCATAAATTGACTTTGGTAGCTTACAAACTGTACCCTCTTGACCCTTAGTCTTGAACATATTTGGCTATACCATATATATAGATAGCCATTTAAAAAAGCTGTCTTGACATCCATCTATCAAATCTCATAGTCGAGAGCCACACTGTGGACAAGAGAATGCTGATGGACTTAAGCTTGGCTATAGACGAAAAGGTTTCCTCGTAATCGATTCATTCCTTTTGCTTGTATACCTTAGCTACAAGTCTAGCCTTATAGGTTTTGACTTTTCCATCCACTCCTCTCTTTCTCTTACAGATATATTTATACCTTATGGGTTTTACCTCTTCAGGAAGATCTATAAGTTCCCAGACCCGATTAGTCTCCATAAACTTCATTTCTGTGTTCATGGCCTCTGTCCAGAGTTTTGAATCAACATCTTTCATAGCCTTTTCGTAAGTGTAAGGATCCTTGTCATGTTCAACCGATTCAGTCAAGAAGGCGTCATTATGGAACATATACCTCTCGGGTTGACGCTCGATCCTCCTACTACACCAAAGCCCCTTAGGTTGTTGTTCGGGTTCGGTTGGTTTTTCTACGCTGATTGGAAAGGTTTCATTTGGAACCCCTAGAGTGACCGAATCACTTGCCAACTCCGTAAGCACTACTCGTCAACTCCTCAAGCACTACTTTGCTTTGAGGCTTAAAGTCGTCCAGGTAACTTTCCTTAAGAAAAGTTGCATTAGTTGTAACCACGACTTTATTTTCCTTTGGGTTATAAAAATAACACACTTTAGTCCCTTTTGGATATCCTACAAATACACAAACTTTTGAACGTGCTTCCAATTTATTTGCTTCCTTAAATAGGACATGAGCTAGACATCCCCATATGCAAATATGATTTAAGGATGTCTTTTTCCCCGTCCACAACTCGTGAGGAGTTTTAAGAACTGATTTTGAAGGCATGTTGTTCAAAAGATAACATACGGTTTGTAGTGCATATCCCCAAAAGGATAAAGGCAATGATGAATAATTCATCATAGACTTGACCATGTTCAACAAAGTCCTATTCGTTCTCTCAGCTACACTATTCTACTGTAGAGTGCCCAACGTAGTCAAATGGGATCGAATCCCATTCTTTAATAAGTGTCCCAATAACTCATTAGAAAAGCAATCACCACCTCAATTGGATCAAAGTGCCTTTATGGATTTACCCAATTGCTTTTTCAGTTTAGCCCGAAACTCTCTAAACTTGTCATAAGTTTCACTTTTGTGGTACATTAGGTACACATACCCATACCTTGAGTAATCATCAATAAAAATAATGAAATACTTATACCCTCCTATGCTTGGATGTTTATAGGACCACAAATATCGCTGTGCATAAGTGCTAGAACCCCTTTGGCCCTATTGCCTTTAGACCCAAATGGTCTTTTGGTCTTTTTACCCTCCAAATAAGATTCACATTGTGGTATAGATTCCACCTTTAAGTGACTTAAAGGTCCATCTCTTACCAACCTTTGAATCCTATTTAGGTTAATATGACTTAGTCGTAAATGTCAAATATAGGTCTTATTAGAGTGAGAAGTTTTAAGTCTTTTAGAGTTATTATCATTAACCTCAATGTTCAGCAGTAAGTTCGTCTTATGTTTGATAAAATATAGATTATTTTGCATCCATCTAGAACAGATAAAAGATTTGTTTTTACAAATCATCACTTTATTATTAAAAGAAACTACATAAGAGTCTTTAAATAAACAAGCTATAGAAATTAAATTCCTTTTAAGTTTAAGAACATAAAAACAATCTTGCAAAAATAAACTCCTATAGTTATCAAAATAAAGATGGATGTCTCCCACTGCTTCAGCTAACACTAAGGATCCATCGCCCATCTGAAGTGTGAAGTCTTTATGTAGCAGACTTCTTGTTTCTTTAAACCCTTGTAGAGAAACACAAACATGATTTGTTGCTCCAGAATCTATTACCCAAGTGTCACTGGATTCCTCAACTAAACAAGTTTCAATAACTAAAAGATCACAGCTTGCAATTCTTCTTTATGTGCTCGACCTTCCCATAGATTCTTTGGGTTCTTCTTTTTCTTCTTCTTGTTCTTGCCATTTGCAAGAATAAAAGATTTATCGTTCCTAGCCCATTGCTTCTTTCTATTCCTAGGGTTGGGATTGGAACCAGAGGCAGCTACCAAGTTTGCCTCACCACCAGCAGGAGTTTCCTTGATTAGATTTTCAAACTCCTATAACTGCTTCATCAGCTCTGTTAAGGCCATATTCCGTATATTGTTCAAATCAAATGAAGCTCTAAATAGAATAAACTCCTTAGATAGAGTCTCAAAGACCATAGTCGTCTATGTATCAACATCAATGTCAGCTCCATTGGTTTGAGCCTCAATGAGGTAACCCATGACTAACATCATATGCTCCTTCATAGGAGTCCCTAATCTTTGTTTGTAGTTTAGAAGTTTTTAAAGAGCGCTTTGCCTTTTCTTAGGGCCTGGCTCTAAACATGTTTTTAAGATTATCCAAGATCTACTTTGCAATCTCATAATCTTCATATAGAGCCTGTAGCACGTTATTCATGCTGGCCATAACATAATAGCGGGCTCGATCGTTAGCATTCTTCCAGCTATCATACGCTTGGATTTGCTCATTAGTAAAATCTCTTATAGACTAGGGAGGACATAGACTTGTCAGTACAAATTTCAATTTCTCAAAGGACAAGATGATATTTAGGTTTTGTTTCCAGTCATTAAAATTCTCATTGGTTAATTAGTTTTTGTCAAGCATCGATGATAAATCATTTTTGGACATTTTCAATATATATTAAAGAATCATATACTAAACATAAGCAAACATACCATAATATTTAGTAAGATAACACAATCATTCAATGTGTTAATGTGTCAAAGCATTGAAAATATGATAACCTTACAGTGATAATTTCTAACTCAGAATTCAACAAGCTTTCTAGGGGAGACTTGTCAAATTCAATCAGGAACACGGATCTCCTCCCGATTAATATATGCCATCCAGGACCCGTATGATCTAACATATATTAATAATTGTTTCTTTGGTTATTAATTTTATTAACAGAGCTCCTAGGAAAGGTTAATAATAAAATCAACATGAGTATATAACCATCGTTTCAATATTTTGTTCATGATTTATAATTACCACCTAAGGGTATGCAATGATAAATCATGCTAAAATACCTTATCCTTTTGGAGATCTAATCTGGTATATAATGAAGTCCTTTCCTAGAGGTCAGAACCACCATGTGTTACGTATGGACCAACGGAGGCCGTAGGTCCTCTATTCAAAAACCTTCTCCTACTCAATCTTTTAAAATCAAGGTTTTATTTTAGGAACATGTATAAACAATTTTTAATGAGCGGCACTCCCTATTCTATATGACATGTTATCAACATACATAGCAAATCATATTATAATGCAAACAAGCAAAGTAATCATGCAAAGCCATAAGCAAAATAATAATAAATAGCCGTAATATTATGGTCCCATCTTAGAGACAAAAAATTAAAGATTACAAGAAATCAATCAAAACAGATTATCGATTCTTCATCCTTGAATCTTCAAATTGTATCCTTCTTCATGTATTATCTATTATCAAGTCTTCAATCTTATATAAATCGAATACTCTATATTTCTGGTCATATCCAATTTAATGTTTCTTAAAATTGTCTCAATAATAAAATCAAAATTGCATTGAAAAATGCACCTTTTTTTGAAAAATTCACAGCTCTTTGCCGGCTTGTTGATTTGTGCAATCGGCCTCCTAGTCATGACCTTTCAGCTTGCCGAACCTCACAGTTTAGCCTGTCAGTCATGACAAATCGGTCTACCGAACCTATGTTAGACATGTATGCCCTAAGGGGTAAAAATGTATTATGTTTTTGGAAACATTATTATCAATAAAGAATTTTTTTATTATTTAGATACCAAATCTTGTCCTCTTTATATTTATACTTATTGAATGTATGTTAAGCAAACAAAAGTCTAAGACTGTCAGTCTGAACCTTTTAGAATTAGGCATATGATGGACAGATTATGCGAAGACATGATTCTAAAGGTGACAGTCTAAATCATAAGATCCGCAATCATGAGAATAAAGTTAGGCACTTTATTCATGTAAAGATTGTAATGTTGTCTATATCTCTAATGGGAGATAGTTTGTCTTGGCCATCGGAGGTGGAATCCATGAATAGAAGCATTGGTACATTGTCATAGGTGACGATGCATTGGATCAGGACATAAAGTAAATTGATTTGGATTAATAATTTTGTCTCGATAAATTGATTCACTTTAGACAATCATATGTGTTGTATCTTAATCCTGAGATGAATAGTGGGCCCGTTGTCTTGACTTATGTCTTTTGATGTACCAAAGGATGACATCCACATTATATGTTGGTATGCATGCGGATACATTAGAGGCATAACTTTTGATAGTGTAAACTTGTTATTCATAGATACGAAATCTGCAGCTCCTCTTTAGGAGTTGTTGATATCCTCTTATATGCATTATCCTATAATTAAAAGACTGAAGCACTCAACCATTTGAATACATAGGTGTAACTAAATGGTATATCGTCTGTGGATTGTATGATTTTCAATGGTGAAATAATGAAACGTAAGATAAAAATAATCGAAAAGGTAAGACAGAATTTATTCTTAAACACATTATGGATAATCCTATGTGGATACGATACTTTATGATATGTCATGGAGACTTAGCTATACGGGTTTCATAATTCTATATAGTTCGAGAATGTAGCTTTAAGCCTTTAGTGAAGTAGCGTTAGGTTGATAATTATGAAATATATATCTAGAATACTAGGTTTCATAATTATCGGGAGCTTAAACTATATAGGTCCATCAGGTCTCCTTTGCTAGCTCATATTACATCTTGTAATGATATGGTGTGCTTTTCTAATAAATTGGCGACTTATGTCAAATTATTAGATTGGTTAAAATTTGAATTAATTAGATTTAATAATTCATGTTAATTTATCAGTTAAATTAATTCTGTAATTAATTTAAGATAAACGTTGGTTTATCAGTTGAATTAATTTGGTGAATTAATTCAAGTAAATGTGTTGAATTATTATGGATAATATCTTATTTGTATGGGTTTATCGAGATACGATTATTCTAACAGATAATTTCTCTATTGGGTTATTTAAATTAAAATTGAGACTATATCAAAAGATACCTGGAACTAATAAGATAAGAATTATCCAATAGGTTGAGATAATATCTATCGAATCAACCTTAGAGTTTGAATTAAATTCGAACTGGAATCTATGATGGCACGATTATCTGTGCCTTTGTCTCGCGGTTGATAGTGGCAACCAGAATTAGAATTACATGGATCAGATTCTAAAACTGATTCAAATTGATTCAAACTCAAATTTTAAGGCCTTATTTGATCATGATTGACCCTAGGTCTGACCTCTATCAATAGAGAATGAGTTCTTTTTATTGTTAAGATTAGTTGAGAAATTAAGAGTGAGTACTCTGCCAGTGAGATTCTAAAACTCCTTGAGAGTTTTTGTTCACAAGCCACGAATACTAGCTTTAGATTTTCTCAATTGGTTGGAAAGAGAGTCATTGGTGGAAGTGCTGTACATTGTGCTTCCACACGTACTCTGATCATGGACAGAGGATAGCAAAGAAGGCTAGTTAGTTGAAGCTCTTTTGGAATGTTACTTCTCTTCATAGATTGCAGAGCTTTTCAGCAAACAAGGTTGGTAAGATCTGGTTAATTTATGCATATAGCATGTCAAACTTGTGTTTTGAAAAATACTTCGATATAAAAATTTTAAAATTTCTGCTACATACTATTTTTCCAACAATTGGTATATAAGCCAAGATTTTTATGTAAATTTGCGAGTTTGTGATCATGCTATATGTATAAATTATGTGATCTTGATCTCTTCTGTGCTTGAATTTAATTTTTTAGAAAGTTGACACTCTAGGTTTTCTATATATTTTATGTTGTCATGGATTATATGGTGAATGTTTTTATTAATTAATTAATTTGTGCCATTTATGGTTCCTTAGAGGTTAGAAAGCATATCTAGATTTTTCATGTAATTAGATGGCAAACTATCATCTCTGCCTAGAAATTATGATTTAATTTTAAATTTATAAGAATTTTGTAATTAAATAATCATTCAAAAAAGACGGATATAGAAGACAGATGATAGCATTTCGTAGGTATTTCTTGAGTCTCTAATTTTATGTTTTGAATTGTTGAAAATAAAATTGAAAAACTGCCTTAAAACTATTTTCTAGACATTCTACTTGGGTGTAGGGCACGGTCGACTGCAATACACATACTGCAATAGACAGCGGCAGCATGGGGTAGAATGGTGGCTCTGCCAGAAAGCTGAACTTTCTAGTTTAGCAGGCCAATTGTTGATGGGTGGACGACTGTGATATACATACCGTAGTCAACTGCGTCACCGGTAGGCCATATTCATAGTTCCTCAGGCCCGCCCGTAGAGAGCTATGTTTTTCAAAAATGTGCTTTTCTTTGGTGCAGCTTTGATTTTATTTTTGGGACAATTCTGAGAAACATTAAATTTGGATATAATTGAAAATATGGAGTATTCGATCTATGCGGGATTGAAGAATCGAACCTAGATAAGACATGAAAAAGGATTCAGCTTGAAGATTCAAGGATAAAGAACTGATAAAACGTTTCGAGAGACATATGGAAGCTATGGAGATGCAAGATTTGTCATATTTACTCACTTAGTGCAAGTGAGAGATTGTTAGACATGTATGCCCCAAGGAGTAAAAATATGTTATGTTTTTGGAGACATTTTTTATCAATAAAGAATTTATTTATTATTTATATACCGAATCTTGTCCTCTTTACGTTCATATTTGTTTAATATATGTTAATCAAACAAAAGTCTAAGACTATTAGTCTAAACCTTTTAGAATGAGGCATGTGATGGACAAATTATGCGAAAGACATGATTCTAAAGGTGACAGTCTAAATCATAAGATCCGTAATCAAGGGAATAAAGTTAGACGCTTCATTCATGTGAAGATTGTTATGTTGTCTATATCCCTGATGAGAGATGGTTTGTCTTGGCCATCGGAGGTAGACTCCGTAAATAGAAACATTAGTGCATTGTCATAGGTGACGATGCATTAGATTGGGATATAAAATGAATTGATTTGGATTAATAATTCTGTCTTAACAAATCGATTCACCTTAGATAATGATATGTGTTGTATCTTAATCATAAGATGAATAGTGGGCCTGTTGTCTTGACTTATGTCTTTTGATGTACCAAAGGGTGACATCCACATTATATGTTGGTACGCATGCAGGTACGATGGAGGCATGACTCTTGATAGCGTAGACTTGTTATTCATAGATATGGAATCCGTAGCTCTCCTTTAAGAGTCGTTGATATCCTCTTTTGTGCGTTATCCTATAATTGAAAAACTAGGGCGCTCAACCATTTGGATACATAGGTGTAACCAAATGGTATATCGTCTGTGGATGGCAAGATTTCTGATGGTGAGACAATAGAATTTAAGATAATAATAATCGAAAAGGTACGCCAGAATTTATCCTTAAGCACATCATGGATAATCTTATGGGGATACGATACATTATGATATGTCATGGAGACTTAGCTATATAGGCTTTGTAATTCTATATAGTTTGATAGTGCAGCTCTAAGCTTTTAGTGGAGTTGTGTTAGAGTTGATAATTATGAAATGTATATCTAGGATATTGGGTTTCAAAATTATCGAGAGCTTAAACTATATAGGTCCATTTGGTCCCCTTTGCTAGCTCATATTAAATCCTGTAACGATACGGCATACCCATTATTCATAAATTAATCAGATTTTACTAACCTTGTATGTTGAAGGGTTCCTGTAATCTATGAAGTGAAGGGCGTTCTAGAAGAGCCTCAACAAACTAGTTTTCTTTGCTATTTTTTATCCATGATCAGAGTGCGAGTGAGCGCACATCATACAGCTCTTCCCCAGTGACACTCCTTCCAACCAATTGAGAAGTACCCAGAACTACCGTTTGTGATTTGTGAACAAAAGCTCTTTAGGGGAGTTTCAGAGACTCACAGTATAGAGTGCTCACTCTTGATCAGATTATCGTTCGATTGGCAAGCTGAATTGATAGATCGGCCTACCAAACTTACTCCATCGGTAGGTCAAACCTGAAGATTGGCCTGCCGAACTTACAATAAATGATCCCTGTGAATCTTTTATTTTCCACATGAGATTCTTTAGATAAAGCTTCAGTTTTAATTCAAATAACTAAATAGAGAAGTTACCTGATTAAAACAACCTTATCTAGATAATTTCTAAGAAAATAAATTTTATAAATAATTCAACAAGTTTATCTTGAATTAATTTTAATAAAATTAATTTAATCGATAAACAGACATGAATTATCTGATGCTATCGAATTTTAGCCGATTTAATAATTTAACATAAGTCACCAATTTATTAAAAAAAAACACCGTATTGTCACAAGATTTATTATGAGCTAGCAAAGGGCACCTGATAGACCTATATAGTTCAAGTTCTTGATAATTATAAAACCCAATACCCTAGATATACATTTCACAATTATCAACTCGAACGCTACTCCACTAAAAGCTTAGAGTTGTACTTTCAAACTATATAAAATTATGAAGCCTGAATAGCTAAGTACCTATGACATATCATTATATATCATATCCCTATAGGATATCCATAATCGGCTTAAGGATAAATTCTGTCTTACCTTCCTGATTATTTTTATCTTATGTTCTATTATCTCACCATCGGAAAACTTACTATCTAAAGATAGTATACCATTCGATTACACCTATGTATCCAAATGGTTGAGCGCTCCAGTCTTTCAATTATAAGATAACACATACAATAGGATACCATCGACTCCTAAAGAGGAGCTATAGATTTCGTATCTATGAATAACAAATCTACGCTATCAAGAGTCATGTCTCCAAAGTATCAGTATGCGTACCATCATAAATTGTGGATGTCACCCTTTGGTACATCAAGAGACATAAGTCAAGAGAACTTGCTCACTATCATCTCAAGATTAAGATACAATACATATGATTGTTTAAAGTGAATTAATTTGCCAAGATAGAATTATTAATATAAATCAATTTCACTTTGTGTCTCGATCTATTACATTGTCACCTATGACAATGCACCAATGTTTCTATTCCCAAAGTCCACCTCTGATGGCTAAGACAAACCATCTCCCATTAGGGATATAGACAACATAATAATCTTTGCATGAATAAAGCATCCAACTTTATTTCCTTGACTACGGATCTTATGATTTAGATCATCACCTTTAGAATCATGTCTTCTGCATAATCTGTCCATCATTTGTCTGATTCTAAAGGCTTAGACTGACAGTCTCAGACTTTTGTTTACTTATCATATATTCAATAAATATGAACATAAAAAGGACAATCATTTGGTATATGAATAATAAAAAAACTCTTTATTGATAAAAATATTTCCAAAAACATATGACACTTTTACTCTTTAGGGCATACTTGACTAACACCAAGATGATCTAAATCCAAGCTTGAAGATTTTTTTAGGATTAAAAAGATTAGGAATTTATTTAATTCAATTATTTCAATTAGGTTGTAATTTTAATTATTCGAAAAACGTAGACAAATCTCGTTTCAATTGTCGATTGATTGCATATTATTTTCTATTATGTTATTATATTTGATAAAGTTTATCACATATCCATGCAAATAACATAGCATATAGGATAGATTAGTGCCTACTCAAATCATTATCATATCTCATGCATACATAGGCATTCATGCATTATATTAAAAGTGTTTTGTATATAATGTTAATTTGCATTATAATAATTTTAATGAAATTAGACTTAACTTGCAAAGATGTGATAATATATGAATTAAATTTAAGAGTTAAGTTTTGGTAATTTTATCTAATTTATATTTTATTTGATCTTAGTGAATTAAATTGTTTAATTTTAAACTAAGAATTTATAAAGCATGAGATATTTTATAAATTAATAAAACACATACCTATTGTAAAACAATGAATGGGAATGACACAATAATGAGTGGGAATGGGTTGTATGACAATTCGACCCATTGATTTCCACTGTTAGAATAATACTGTATGGTTTAAATGGTGCCTTGAGACGACATTGATTTTATCCTTCCTAAAAAGGGTGTCCATTTTAGTCGATGCATGGTTGTTCTTCCTTGCGATAGGATTTTG
Organism: Artocarpus hirsutus; assembly: GCA_946598075.1. Lineage (NCBI taxonomy): Eukaryota > Viridiplantae > Streptophyta > Magnoliopsida > Rosales > Moraceae > Artocarpus > Artocarpus hirsutus. The sequence goes on along the minus strand of CAMOHE010044232.1, from coordinate 11,781 downwards.
GGATGCACCTCTAATGACCTACCCTACAGCAATACTTTAGAGTTAAGATTTTGGAATCCAAAATGGTGTACACTCATAAAGATGTAATTAAATGTTAATTGCATCTTGACCAAAAATAACGGTAGTTAATTAATGTTTAAAATATGAATTATTTTGAATAATATTTATTAATTAAGAATATGTCAGTTTGATTTGCAAATGATCTGACCTACCCTATCGTGACACATCATTTGTGGTAAATCAAATTACCATTGGTTAGATTATAAACATGTTTTTATGTATTTTTATGTGCATTCATGTATCACATTTACTTTGCGCAAAACTCATAGGTTTTCCTATGATATTCATGCATGCCAATTAAATATTGTTTATTTATTATCCCAACAATATGTCTAATCCAAATTGTAATCTACTATTGCTTGAACAACTTACTGGCGAAAACTATTCTAAATGGAAAAGTAACATGAACCTAATGCTCTTTAATGACAACTAGAAGTTTGTCCTCATAGAGGAATGTCCTCTAAAATCTCCCCTAAATGCCTCTTGAACTGTTCAAAAGACATTGAATCGTTGGTTTCAACCGACAAGAAAGCCTAATATAAGAATGCTAAAAGAAAGAATATCCACTATAATCAAGAGGGCTATTGGAAGAGAAACTGTAAAAGGCATCTCATGGAACTAAAAAAGAAGAAAAATGAAAGTAAATGTGATTTACTTGTTCTAGAAGCATGTGTAGTAGGGACTGATTTCTCAACCTAGATAGTTGATTTAGGTGAGACTAACAATGTTTATTCTTCTTTACAAAGTCTTAATTCTTCATGAGAACTTGCCGATAGGGGGCACACGATGATTGTGGACAATGGATCAAGGGCATTGGCAAAAGCAGTGGGAGAAGTTACACTTCAATTTAAAAATAATTATTTAGTTTTGAATAATGTTTATTTTGTTCTTGGTTTCAGAGGAAATTTGATTTCTATTTCTAGGTTAAATGAACAATTATTTAAAGTTTTTTCTGATATTGAAATTGTTTCTATTTTTAAGTATTGTTTAAATATATGTTCTGGAAAACTAGATTTTTTATATTTTCTTAGACCAAAGTCTATACTACTGCTTAACACCGAAATGTTCAAAGTCACGGAACCTAAGAATAAAAGGCAAAAAATTTCTCAAAATAATAACACATATCTATGGCATCTTCAACTTGGACATATTAAACTATAAAAGATTGAGAGAGTTGTTAAAGATGGTCCTTTGAGAGAATTAAAAGTTAATGAACTCCTAGTCTATGAATACTATCTGGAAGGTAGAATGATTAAGAGACCTTTCTCAGCTAAAGTGGCAAGAGCCAATGAACCTCTTGAGTTGATACATGTTGATATCTAAATTTTTTTGAGGCACAAATCTAAGCCCACATCTTGTGATGTGGCCCAAGGTATGGTAGTTGATACATGGCCCTAAGCCACGCTTCAGTGATCTCAAAATAGGTCATGGTTTGGAAGGCCAAGGAACGTAAACGGGCTCATTTAATTAGCTCCAATTAGACTTTTGGCCTGTTTAGGAGGTTTTAAGTATATAAGGAATTAGAATAAATGAGTTATGACAAATTAGCCAAAAGGTACCATAACCCACTCTTAGAAGAATGCCCATCAGGCCCACACTGGAACATCAGACGTAGCCAACCCACCAGATTACCTGATCCAATCAGCCCAATAGTTCACTTGACCTAAAAAGCCATAGATTAAGACAAGAATGGCCTTTCCCTTTCATTTAGAAATCAAACAAGGTTGTCTAACATAAAAAAACCAAGCTTATACAAAAAAAGGAGAAAACGATTTCTTACATCTCATCGTCCCTTCTTATAAATCCAATATAGTATTCATGTCAGGTGATACTGCAGAAGTCAGAACTAGGCCAAGTATCTTTTGAAAACCTATTGGAAGGAGTTTTCTCATGTCAGGTGACTACTCTTTTTAGTCTAGAGCTTAAAAATTTGATTGAAAATACTCAACTGAGGACCTAGAATAGCAAGGCTTCAATTAAACCCAAAAATTCCTAGTTTTTCAAGGCTTACCCTCTTTGCCTATAAATATCCACCACTTAGAAGGATAGCACATCCACTCACAAGGCTATTTTCAACCCAAAACAACAACCATTCCTCTAGAAAATGCCCTCTTAGCCTAGAAATGCTATAACCCTCTCATTAGAAAATCAAAAGCTTTATGGTTTCTGTTGAGGTCCCCTTAGAACAAGTTTTTAGTTGTTCCTCCCAATGACATAAAATATAATTCCCCCACCAATACCCATGGCAACTTGGGACTTCTATAGGCCAACCTTGCCTCTGGTGCAATAAATGACTCTACCTAAGGCGTCATATTCCTTTACCATTTCATAATGCTAGCCTAATAAACCCTTCTGTTGTAACAAATGACTCTACATTGCCTCCATAAATTGTTTAGATTCCTCTCCCACACTGTCTGCCCATTTTGAGATCTCCTTCTATCGAGTCTTCGTAACCATAAGGCCAGAATCGTAACTGGTGTCACCTTTAGAAACTTCCAACCTTAGGGAAACACTTATTACTTGCAAAGACGATGACTTTGGCTATGTTTTCATTGGGGACGTGATTGCACCCTCATCGATCTCTACCACCCGATGCACCACCACATCACACCTGACTTGGACCAATCAGAAGAGACCACGAGAGCTACATGCTCCATGTCAGCAAGACCGCCATGAAAGAGCTCCAACAATACATACTAATGTATGTGGACCTTTAAATATCCAAGCAAAATGTGGGTATAAATATTTCATCACTTTTATTGACAATTATTCTAGATATGGTTATAGTTACCTAATGTAAAGAAAATCTGAGACTTTTAACAAGTTCAAAGAATTTTGAGTGGAAGCTGAGAAACAATTAGGAAAGCAAATAAAGATACTTTGATCTAATTGAGATGGTGAATATCTAATCACAAAGTTCATAGACATTTAATAGAAAACAGAATAGTTTAATAACTCACCACGCTAGGAACATCACAACAAAATGGTGTTGTCAAAAGGAGAAATTGAATGTGACTTAACATGATGAGATCAATGTTGAGTTATTCGTCATTGCCTACATCCTTTTGGAGATGCACCTTAAGAGTCGCAGTTCATATTCTAAAGTTGTTTCCATCTAAGTCTATACCTAAGACGCCTCTAGAGTTATGGAATGGTCAAAAACCTAGTCTAAGACATATCCTCATATAGGGTGTGCGGCGTACATGCTAAAGGCTAAGATCAGAAAGTTGAAACTCGTTTTGAAGTATGCTTCTTTGTAGGTTATCCTCAATGTATAAGAAGGAGTTTGTTCTGTAGTCATAAAGATAAGAAGGTGTTTGTATCAACAAATGCTATTTTTATTGAGTGTGACTACATGAAAAACTTTAGCTAAAGAAAAAAGTAGTTGGAGAAGAGTCACTTGCTGATCAAATTGACCCATAATCGAAATGGGTGTTGACCACCCAATGAGAGTTGTCGAAAAGCATATTGAAGAAGCCATAATCTCTAGTTGGACACCTGTGACTCTTCACCATAGCGGGGCAAAATAAAATTACCTTCTTGCTATTGTGGAGAAGCATAGTTAATTGATGTGAGCGACGTTGAGGAAGATCCATTGACTTACAAGTCAGCAATAGAAGATTCTAATAAAGAGAAGTGGCTGGAAGCCATGAAACTCGAGATGAATTCTATGTATTCCAATTTATTCTAGAAGCTTGTTGATCCTCTAGAAGGGTTAAAGCCCATTAGGTATAAATAGATTTGCAAGGGAAAAAAAGGAGTGGACCAAAAAGTGGAGACTAGCCAAGGGTTGTACCCAAAAAGAGGGAGTTGACTATGAAATAACTTTATCCCTGGTTGCTACGCTTAAGTCTTTGGATACGCTTGTCTATTGCTACATATTTTGATTAGAAAATTTAGTAGATGTATATCAAGACAGTGTTTTTGAATGGCTATTTTAAGAAAGCATCTACATAGCGCAAAAAGAGAGTTTCATACATGAAGGCCAAGAGCAAAGAGCTTGTAAGCTACAAAAGTCTATTTGTGGACTAAAGCAAGCTTCTAGATCATGGAACATTAGGTTGGATGAGGCTATCAAATCTTATGGTTTTGAACAAAACTAAGATGAACCATGCGTCTACAAGTACATGAGATAAAAGACTATGATCTTTTTAATGTTTTACATTGATGACATCCTATAATAAGGAATCAATGTCACGAGTAAAGGAATAGTTATCCAGTCATTTCTAATTGAAAGATTTGAAAAAGGAAAGCTATGCTCTTGGGAACAATTAATTTGTGATTGCAAGAAAAATCTATTGGCATTTTCTCAGACTATGTACATAAACATAGTTCTTGTTAGGCATGTAATACAAAATTCTAAGAGAGGAAATTTGCCCTCATGGCATGGTATTCATATCTCTAAATAGTAGTGTCCAAGGACTCCTTAGGAGGAAGAGGACATTAGACGTTTCCTTTATGCATCATAAGTCAGAAGCCTTATGTATACTATTTAGTATACTAGGCGGGACATCTACTATGCAATTGGGATAGTTAACAAGTTTTAGTCAAATCCAGGATTTGATCACTAGAATGCTATAAATTACATTCTCGTGTATCTTAAAGGAGTGAGAAACCATATACTTGTGTATTTTGGTGGAGATCTATCTTTGAACGTATACACAGATTTTGATTTCTAATAGAATCAAGGTGATCAAAAGTCAATCTTAGGTTTTGTCTTTACTCTTGTTAGTGAAGTCGCAATTTGGAAAAGTATGAAACGAAAGTGTGTTTTTAACTTTACAATGGAGGCTGAGTATGTAGTTACTTATGAAGCATCCACAGAAGTAGTCTAGCTTCATCAGTTCTTGACCAATCTAGAAATTTTTTCATATATGGATAAGCCGATTAAGTTGTGGCATGACAACCTTGGTGTAATCGCTAACAAAAAAGAATCTAGAAACCACAAGAACATGAAACATATAGAGAAAAGGTGTTTTCTAATCCGAGAGACAGCTAGAAGAGGTGATGTGACCGTGATAAAGATCATGTTAGAAGACAACCTTGTAGATCCGTTCATGAAGACCTTGCCTATCAAAGTTTTTGAGAAGCATCTAGAGGGTTATGAGTAAAATACATGTCTAATATGCTTTAGGGCAAGTGGGGGTCTATTAAGATATATGCCTTTTACTATTAGAATTAGTTGCTTAGGTGACACTAAATAGAGGATGATTTCTTAGGAAACTATCATCATAAATAGTGCTTCATTTATTACTTATAAATGTTGCATGCTTTAGATGATTGTTTCTAAAAAACGGTCGTATATTGTGTTACCTATGATGACAGTTTCTAACGAAAACATCACCTAATATTTAATAATTGCACTCATTCAAAGATCAAAACAAAACTCTTTCATCATCTTTTTTTCTTCGATTTCAATATCCCTCTCTCTCAACACCATTGTCGTCATAACCTCTCCCTCTCTCTTCGAGTGCCAACGTCATTCTCCCTCTATCTCTCTCTTCGAGTGTCTCATCGTCCTCCTTATCTCTCGCCCTTTGTGTGTCACCATTCTCTTATCATCCTTTATTTTGCCTCTTCATACCTTCATGTCGTTTCATCGCCACCCCTTGCCACTATTGTTTGGTAATTATTAGTTTATTTTGTATTAATTTGTAGTTTGTTTTTCAATTCATGGTTTTTTATTTAAAAGATTTCATATCCAAGTTGTTTATTTGGTAATTATGTTTTTATATTTAAAATTTATGAATGGAATTGCAATTTGAAAATGGTCACAATTTATTTGTTGAATTTGCTTAAGGAACTACTTAGGGTTTATGAATTGGGTATGTTAGTTTTAGTACATTGTTTCTATGTTGATTTAAGGTTATTAGTTCTAATTTTTGTGTTGGTTTTAGTTTTAATGTTTTTAGTTTTTATATGTTAGCTTAAGTTTTATATGTTATTTTTAGTGTTATTATATTTTAGTTTTATATATATGTTGGTTGTATATATATATATATTAGTTTTAATATGTTAGTTTTAGTATAATTATTAATTTAATGACATTAATAAATATTATTGCTTAAGACTTCAATATGTTGGACAATGAATTCGTTGATATGGATGTAGAAATGACTAAACAAGAAAATGGTTATGAGCTCCGAAAAAGGGAGCCACTTAATCCGAATGCGAATGGAGAAAAAAGATCAACTTTAAGGAAACGTGTATCAAGGATGAGATTGAAAGGTATAAAAATATAAGTTCAATTCAATGAAATGGATGAAAGTATTAGAAAAAAGGGGGATATGCCCCAAAGTTATATTAGAGTTTTAATTCGAGAGCAAATCCCCGTAACAACTAAGGATTAAAGAGATAAGAGCAATAAAGACAATGTAGAATGTTTGACAAGGTATTGTCGCATCCTTCCCCGTTTTTGACACCATGAAGAAAAAGTTGATGACAAGAGTTGCTGAGATGGCACATGACTTTTAGTGCAACCTAAAAAGGCTTTCATTGAAGGCCACGAAGATAAACCCAATATTTTTAAGCTCCTTGCAAAAATAATTAAAATTATCCTTCTATTAGTTCGGAGCAAATGAGGGACTTTATGAAATACAAACTTAGTGAGGAACGAAAATAGTTGTCGAAACAAGCGAAATAGAGAAGAGATGAATTTGATCTTGAGCACTCATGGGATCCTTCAGATATAAAAAGCAAAGCGTTAATGGGTAAGTTAAATTTGTTTACCTTATTTATACAAACTTTGTAATCTTTCTACAAAATTTAAATAACCTCATCTTTTAATGCAGATGAGAATACACAACACCACAACGCCTCTTCCTCATCACGTTATTTGAAAGGTCATCCAATAAAAGAAGGATAGAACTTTTGAAAATCCAAGATGTGGACAGATTGGCCAAAGAATTGTAAGTTACTTAATGTTTTTAACTTTTAGTATTTCAAATTTTGTATCAACTAGGCTGAGTTTAACTTACATTAATTTTGTTATTAATAGAATGAGTATGAGGTGCAAGCCTACCAAGGCACATTCCAATCTTAGGGGACAAATGATATATTGACCACAAAATTAGACAATCTTGAACATTCGGGATAGGTACATGGTCAATCTCATATTGTCAAGAAGTCCCAATATTTTCATTTCTGCCAAAAGCTCAAAGTCTAATGCAAAGTCAATCGAGCTGTGTAAAAAGGTGGAAATGATGGAATCTAAGTTTGTCGAGTGGGAGGCAATTATGAAAAGATAAGTTCAAGAGATTTCCTCCTCCCACGTAGAAGAAAATGTGACACCTCTTGTAGGACAGCCCACAAGTGCGCAAGCAAGCTGTACAGCTCATACCGTGCCACCACCACTTGTGGAGTCACCCTTATCAAGTCTCGGTGTGGGTTAAATTTGACCTCTTCTAACACCATCAACAATCGGGGAAGATGGTGTTATTCATGTTATTCATTGTAGGACTAAGGAAAATAATTTGTTAATGATGCTCTCGAAGGTTCTATTGCTTGGCCCAAGGCACGTATTCAAATTGGATCGTGAAGTCAAATAAGCAAGATACAATTGACCAACCCCATCGCCTAGGCAAAGAGCCCATGTTGCCTATCGATGAGCCAATCAAGGGAGGTCATGCAAAGAAAGCGAAAGGGAAATAGAAGCAACAAATAAAGGACGTAATGGAGGTGACACAATGGGAAAATGATGTTTTGGCAAGATTACATCTAAACATGGAAAGCTTGTATAGTAATTTGAAGAATTTCATGGATGCCTCTAGCACAATTACAATTATGTTGCCTTTTGACATCACCCACCACGGTGATAAACCCCTATATGTCGCTATTGATGATATTGATTGGTTTGAGAACTTAGCTCAAATTATTATTTTATGTATTATGGCACACATGAGGTATATACACTTTTCATTAATTGAAAACAATATAGTCATTTATTTATTTTTTTTGGTTACTTTTTACTTGTTATTTGTCATTGTCTAACAATCTTTGTTTCTTATATGCAGTTTTTATGGAACTACTACTATACCAATAATTTACTCAACACATATGGCTTCGTAAACCCCTACATCACCTCTTTTATGCTAGGTAATGCTAAGCATTCAATTGAAGATCAAGAAACAATGCTCTTTAACTTTTTGGAGAAAGAAGAAGCTAACAAATGTTATCTCATGCCATATAATGATGGCCATCATTACTCGGAAAAAAGATGGCATTTTATGGTTCAATTTGCTTAGTCATGGAATACGCCCCGACTTCAAATAATTGATGACATGGTAAGTGTATTCTTGTTTACTATGTAATTTAGTATTGCTAGTTTATATCATCTATCTTTTGATTGATTACATTTTAATGATTTGTATTTAGGGCCTTAAATATGTTGAAGTTGACCAAAAAAAAAAAAAACTAAGCTCGTCTTGAATCCACCAAAAGGATATTCTAGATTTCTATTATCAAATAAGGTAACATTTAAGTATAAATATAATATAGTTATTGAATTGTAATTGAAAATGTATGAGTTATTATTTAAGCTAATATATTCTTAACGTCCTTTTTAGGATATACCCAAACAAGAAGGAGACAAAGAATATGGATATTTTGTGCTTAGGTACATGAGAGATATAATTATCGATGGGGAAGCATTAGCCGTGACAAAGCAAAAATTTTATACTAATGAGCATTGGAGTGAAATGATAGATGAATGGGGAGAATATGTTAAACGATTCCTTAATTGAATGCAATTGATTGTTATTGTTATACTTTGTTATGTTTATTTTAATTAATTATTTCTAATTTATGTCATCAGTGAATTATGATGCCAATAAAAAAATTGATTATAGAAAGGCCACTCGTGGGCAGAGAAAATATAAGCTACAATTTTGTTGTCCAAGAACAACATTAGACAACAGTTTATGGAGACTTTAGACAATAGTTTTAAGCAAAAATTGTCATCTAAAGTCAAGTAAAACACGCCCTAACATTGCGCAGATGAACATTAGACGACTCTATTATGTCTTTGGATCAGACAATGCTTTTTGTAACTATCATCTAATGCCTCATATGTACTAGCGCTTAAAAGCATGTGATGTTTTTATAACAGACATAATTATAAATAGATAAAATGAATTATCATTATATATATGTGCATGTATATTGAATATTTTATGCATATCATTTAAGTTTCATAATTATCTATATAACCTTAAATATTGTATACAAGTGATATATACATAAGGATAATATTTAAGGATGATGATTATAATAGTCACTACTTGAGCAAAAAAAAAAGTCAATAATATATGATTAATTATTTAGGTAAAGTATGGAATCTCTAATTGAGTGTTAATAGTTTAAGTCATTTCCATTAAGAATGGAATGGTCTTATTTGAAATGTTAATATAATGAATTCTTGAATGAGTACACTGTATATAATGTGATTATGTAGGGTTAGGACATGATGTGATATGAATGACTAAATAATTTCCGTTAAAGTATAGCAAGTTCAAACCATATCGTTAAATGATCATATATAGGATGATCTTAGTCCTACATTATTAATAGATTCCGATTTATAAAATTATATCTTTTGATTTACTCTATACAGATTCAAGATTCTAATTCCATCCCTTGTTTTTGGAGACATAGTGAAGTAAATAGCCAGGAATGTTAATATTACAAGATAAAATCCATTCATTCTTTAATAAGAAGTAGATAAATATTTCTCTTGAGTATTGCTTCAAGGTCTTGAATAATATGAGTGCTTAAATTCATGATTAGGTTCATGCATTTATTATTCATTAAAGAATCAAGAGAACTCAAGAATAAAGATATAAGTATAGAGGTTAACAAATTTCACTTAGCTCGAATTACGAATTATATATAGAAGATCAATTTATATGCAATGACTATATCAATGAATGATTGTTCTTTAAATAAAATATTTATATTTATAATTTCAAGAGTGCAATTCTAAGTTTTTAGTGGAGTAACTTTAGAGTTGATAAAATTGATAAATTAATTGAGTGTTAATTTTATTGGAGCTTTAAATTATGTACATAGCTCCCCATGTTATCTCTGTAACTTATTTGAAATTATGGGTAGAATTATTAGTTTAGTTTTTAATTAATACATACTCTAAAAATTAAATATTGTGACTATTTAATTATTTTAGATTAGATAACACAGTATATGTGGGACCTATCCTATGGGCATATGGTATAGGGATTTATCTCTATACTAGGCTTACTTATTCTTTAAGTTTTTTGTTTTTGAAAAAGTCAAATATATCTCTTTTTGTCTAAAAACCTGTTTGGTTTTGTACTCAGAATGTTTGGAAATGTTTTTGCACATTTTTGAGGTAAAAATTTTAAAAAAACTCTCAGTATAATTTTTAAAAAATTTCCATTTTTCAAAATAAAACATTTTTACCTATTTTGAAAACAATATCAAACGGCCCCAATAGTTTTTTTGGACTTTCTGTATAATTTAATATACATATACACACACACATCCATAGTCATATAATTTTAAAAAAAATGCACAACCTCATTGAGTGCACATGATGTACCAAAAAAATTAACTTTTTTTAATAAATCTAGAAAGGACTCCTCCTATACTTTTAATCAATTTCAATTCTGTTTCTTAGTTTTATAAAGAGAAAGTCTAGAGAGAAGTGTTCTCTATTGCCACTTTCGGTCTATCATGTGTTGAATACAAATCAAGTACCCAAATTAGAGAGTATGTGATCCCTTCCCACAAACTTTAAACGCCCACTCATCTGTTCAAGTAACCGGAGGCTAGACATGGAAGAATTAAGGAGTCACATAATTAAATCAAGAATTGACGTTATCATACCTAATAGTATGTTATTCATTTACATTTATATATTAATAGTACATTCATTAATATAGCTACAAACTATGGCCAAAAGTTTTGAAAAAGTTTTAGTTATACATGGTTGTACTATTTTTGCTATTTTCTAGGGTGTTTGTCAGGGTGGTTACAACCATTAGTCAGAAATGTTTTTACTATAGCATATGAGTGTTAGTGATGTGTCCTAGGCCAATTATGTAATGACTATATATTGATTTCATTACTTTTGTATTTTATTAATAAAAAGACATTTTCATTATTGTTTTTGATTTTAATTCTATGAATAGTTAATTCTACCTAAGGTCATCAAGTATGCGATTTGATAGTAAACTCTTAGGTGAAAATTGAATTATATTCGATATTATCCCTAGTCGGTCATTATTATTGGGATAATGATGAATGAAGACTAGTATGAAGTTTGACTGATGATTATGTTTTACTAATCATGTGTATGAAATACTAAGTCAACTCATACATACATATTTAAGAAATGATGTATTGGATTGACCCACTATGAGAATACTACATGGATAATTGTCATAAGTGATTCTCATCACAATAGTATTATCCTAGTCCTTTGACCTGAAATCATCATAGTTTCCTACATGACAAGTTTTATATTTTGACATAATCTAATATTATCTTTAACAGGATGATGGAATAGATTGTTGTTGGATATAGAGTGAATCATGTAAGGAATATGAGTGATTAAGAAGGAATTTGTCCCTCATTTATTATAAGAAAGATATCTGTGGGCCCCTCGATAAGTTAGACTGAAGAAAAATGTATGGCTATATTGGAATGAATTGATAAGGGTTATCAATATCAGTCTACTTAAGATCG
>CAMOHE010044231.1:0-19781 GCA_946598075.1 Artocarpus hirsutus | reverse complement strand
TGGTGGTCTGATGACCATTGAACTGAACAAAATAGGGGAACATGTGGGTGATTGGGAGCACTACACCCTGCGTGTGAGCAACTTTACTGGAGAACTCTGGCAAATTTACTTCTCGGAACACAGTGGTGGTAGATGGGTGGACGCTTATGACTTGGAGTTCATTCAAGGGAACAAGGCAGTCGTTTATGCTTCGAGACATGGTCATGCTAGCTTCCCTCACCCTGGGACTTACATTCAGGGGTCAACGAAGTTTGGAATTGGGGCGAGAAATGATGTTGCTCGAAGTGACAACTTCATTGATTCAAGTACCAAGTATCAGATTGTTGCAGCTGAGTATCTTGGTGATGGAGTTGTTACAGAACCATGTTGGCTGCAGTATATGAGAGAGTGGGGCCCAACCATAGTGTATGACTCCAAATCTGAACTAGACAAGCTGCTCAATCTTCTTCCATTCTACTTCCGATTTTCCGTGGAGAACATCTTCGATTTGTTTCCAACTGAGCTCTACGGCGAGGAAGGGCCAACTGGACCAAAGGAGAAGGATAATTGGGAAGGCGATGAAAGATAACATCTTTGTCGTACCAAAATTGCCACTTGACCATCAATTCCCTTCTTTCAATGATAGTAGCCATCTTGTAAGAGTGGTTAAGCTTAGTTATCATAGCTGCCGTGCTGTGCAGGCTGCCATGTATTTCTGCAAATTCTACAAATCTGAATGTAAACGGACTGAGTTTGTGTATAAATCTTTGAAGTGGTGCATATCCATGCTGCAGCAGAAGGCTTTCTGGAAGCAGAATGCATGACGCCATGACCAATGTGGTTTCGGGATTAAAAGACACGACTGCTTGAAGAGGATAGTAAAGTTGCGCTGTCTTTAGAGTTGTTATTTGGAAGGGGGTCTTAAGAAGTTGCCATCTCTTGAAGCATGGAAACACACCATTCTCAGCAAATTTGCCTGTCCATTGAAAGATATTGAACTTGTTTCTCTCTCTATGCAATCTATCAATTGCTATTGTACTTGATCAGTCTATGGAGTGATTGGCTTGTTGTATGTAATGAACTATTTGTTTATCATGCCAGTGAAGAGAATACGATCTACATTGTATAAGATATGTTGTGGATTCAATTTGGACCTCTGAAACATCTCTCTGGTGCAAAACAATCAACTTTGTCTGCTCTTAGTCCTTTAGGCAAATGGTTGAGAATTAGCCAGGTTGTGGCCGAAGCTGTGGAATTAAATCGCCACCTTAGAAAAATGAGATCTTAAATTGGTGATTCCAGTCACCCTTTAAATTGGTTAAATTAATCCAGGAATTTTTAATATTAAGACAATTTAGTATTTGAATTAATTTAATAGACTAAATAGTCCCTGAATAAATTTTTAATAACAAAATAAGTCCTATCTGTTAGTCAACTGTTAAAATTTGAATGTAAAACATCATGATGGCCTTCACCTTACAACACTCCTTTCCACAGCATTCACCTGGCATCATCCCCTTGTTGCACCCTGGTCCCAACAAAACCATCCTATAACTACCTCCATTGACTAACCATACTATGATACTACGCCATCACAATGCTACCACATAAGCCATCACTATTTTAACCTATTAAATTAATTCAAAGACCATATTATCATAATGTTAAAAAATTGTAAATTTTTAACTTATTAAATTAATTTAAAGACTAAATTATCACAATGTTAAAAATTTAAAAACCTCTAAAGCTATTTACCCGTGTTTTTTTCATTTCCTCTTCCGTGACTCCGTGCGTTTGGACAGTCTACTAGACGGTGATTAATCCTGAGCCACAAGGCCGCAGTTAAGTTACGGTTACTAATTGAACCTAAAAACCCAGATGGTCTAAAACAAAGCAATAAACTGAGAAATAATGAAATTACCGGTAAAGATCAATACTCCATTTGGTACACAGTTTGAATTTAAGATATATTTAGACACATCGTATTATATTATATTTATTGTATTATATTATATATAAAAAATATAATACAATATAATATAATATAATACAATACGGTATACCAAACAAGCCTTAAAACACTATAATAATACAAATTATACCACGAAAACACTATAACAACCAATTCAAACCCCCCCCTTTTTTTTTTTTGCTTAGACTAGTTTCCAAATAAGCTACAAAGTCACTCCAAGTAAAACACATGTCAAGGAATGCGTGCTGGTAGAATACACCTGTTCGCTTACCCACGCCTTTCATGACTCTATACGGAATGATGAGTGAGTATATGTTATATAGTGAGAGATTATTATGCTCTGGCTACCGATTTCACAAATACATATAGATTACAAAATACCTTTTCCCGTGCACGACCACTCAACCCCTTTTTTTTTTTTAACTTTCCATAAGGAACCTGTTATCGTCCCCGTCAAAAAAAGAAATCGAGAAAAAAGGTATGTCAACTTTATGTTCAAAAGGACATTGAGCTCGACGCAGCGGCCATATACAACAAAAACCAATGAATCACGTTAGGCTAAGCCATGAAAGAATTTGACACCCTTTTCTTCACCTTGACGGTCTGCCATCTCGATTCAGGGTCTCCCAACTAATCTCCTGCGCACACTCCCCACACACAGTACTGCAACCAGATTTCGTGCCCTGACTTCTAAGGGTCAGCATATGAGCCAAGTTAGTGCATTTCCGCACCACCACGCGATTCCTAATGCTTGATCGCCTAAGGCTGCTCATATCAGGTTCCTCTGGCGCAGCTATATTTTGCTCTGTTGCACTCTCGCTGAGAGGAACTCGCTGTACTTCCTCCCATTCAAATGTTTTCCGGTACACTTCCCAAGCCATGTCTTGCTCTTCCTTAGATAGTTTCTCCTCTTCATTCTCTTGCAGAAGGGTCTCATGTTCATGGTAATTGGCTATCCAGCTGAAAGAAAAAAATATGAGAAGAGGTAGATCATCTGAAAAATAAAGTGACAACACCAAAATTCTTTTATTAAAAAAAAAAAAAAGAACACCCTGCTACTTGCAGCCGATAAATATATTATTGTACAAAGTTTCAATTTTTGTGGTGAAGAAAAAAGGAAACAGAAAAAACTTAAAGACACATTAAATAGATTTACGTGCCAACTTTGTCACCAAGAGAGGCTACATAAGTCACAAAGGATATACCTTGGGGAATGCTTGCTAAGTAAACTTTCCATCAGCTTGTCAGATGAGCAACTTCCAGGCGTGACAGGCATCTTCTGCTTGGGAAAAATGCCAACTTTTGCACTCATAGTCGATTTATCTGCATGCCCATTCTCTTGATCCAGATTAGCCAAAGTTTCTGGGTTCTCATCATCTCCAAACTCAAAGAGATGTAACATCTCTTCCTTGGACATTGTCCTATGCACCTGCTGTCTATCTACAACCCTTGCAGCTAGACCCTCCTTTGTTACCTGTTTGAAATGTCTTGTTAAAGTTCCACTAAGATGTAGGCATCGTATAATTGCAATTTGTTAAGCCATTACCTGACGCTTGTAAATCTTTTCCTCCATAGTACCATGTGCCATCAATCTGTAAGCAAACACTGGCTTCTTTTGACCATACCTACAGTTATGAAACAAAAGATTTATTTATAAATACTTTTTTCTGAGAAATATCAGACACTCTAGAATTCATTGTCTATTTGAGACTTTGTAATGAAAATTCATATACAAGATCACGTCATTGTTCTCTAGTCTATGTGCACGGCTTGGGGCACAGTTTTCTTCTAGTAGCACTTAAATTTTAGAATTTATTTCGACGTTTTTCACTTCACATTGGGCTATTGTATACATGCACAACTGTGCTAGTTCCCTTCATGAAACTATTCATAGCTGATAGCCGCAACTGTACACCTTTTCATTGGATATCTGAAAGCCTAACCCAGGAACCAAGATTTCCTTCTGAATCTTCGCCATGATCACAACTAAAAACCAATTTTAAGCCTTTAACTTTTGGCGCTCAAAAAGCTAAAATTCCATCAACATTCTCTCCATGGAAGCAAGGCAGCCTGTACATTACACAGTATGATGCTACGGAAGTACATCATAAAAGGCAAGCAGGTTTTTTTAAATCAAACTTAGTGTCCCAAGTACTGTAAAGGCACATATCCAAACCTACCTCCAAGCCCGATATATAGCCTGAAGGTCATATGTCGGATTCCAAGAACCATCCACTATGATTACACGGTTAGCAGCATGAAGATTAATCCCTAAAGATCCCGCTCTAGTTGAAATCAGGCAGCATTTCACCCGCTTATTTAGGGGGTCATTAAAGCTCTCAACCAGCTTTTGTCTTTCTGAGCTTTCTGTTCTACCATCTAACCTGAAGAGCAAACAAAAAATAGGTTAAAACAAGTCTGCAAAGCTGCAATAGACAATTCACTTGTATTATTTGAAAATGTAACATTTGGCGGCCGTGCAATTAGAATTTCAATCAAGAGAGATGCTTAATGAATAATGGCAAAAAAAGGGAAACATTAGCCAAATAGAAAAGCAAGAATAAGAGGGTAAAAAAAGAATACGGAAGTAGCTGAAAGTAAGCTGTTTCTACAGCATTTGATCAAAATTCAAAAAGGGGATAGAACGTAGAAGTAGCAAAAATAAATGCAGCCTAGAAATGTCTTCCAAATTTTTAGCCATATCCAAGAAACTGTGTTCCTAATGTTCTGGATGCCATGACAATTACCAGTTGCTGCCCATCTTGTGCCTTGTGGAATGCACAAAATATCACTCAGACAGCAAAACAGGACAAACCAATAAATCAATGATGAAACTAAAGAATCAAAACAAGAAGTTAATAACATAAGATGCTTGCAAAGAGAACATGCACATCTGTCAATTGAGATTGTTTTTGCTAATATACTTACCTATACCAATCTTTTCCTTTCTTCCAAAATTTCCCTTCCCTTCCTGATCGAGGTAGTTTGGACAAATAAAGTTCTATTAAGTCAAGAGTAGGTATACTCTGGCTAAAAACTAATGCCTTATCACCCACATCAGAACTCATGGCTAGAATGTCAAGCAGCAGAACCATTTTTCCACTGTAATTAAGCTCTTTATAACTATTTTCACGAAGAAGATTATTCCACCAGCCCTGAGAGAAAGATAAACAAAAGATTATGCCCAAAGCAAGATCTATGAAAGCAGGAATGAATGCTGCAAATTCATGGGCTATTCGTCAATACGTACACCATATTGGACAATTGCACCATAGAGGCATAAATAATGAAAAACAATGGTTGAGAAATCAACAAATGAGAGTTCCAACACCGCCTATTTTTAAGTGATAATGAAATACAAACGGATGAAAAATAATTTGACAAACTAATCCATTAAAACTTACCTTTTGGAAAAAGCCATCATCATTTTTTCCAGGAAGAACGGCATTCGAATTCTTCTGCTTTTCTGTAAGAATAAAAAAAAATGGTAAGCAATAGATTCCAGAAATTTTGTACAAGGCTGGAAACGAAAGCTGAAATCTCCTCAGTAAGAACACTCTTTCAAGTTGCAGAAGAATAAGAAGTTAGACTACAGTTACAAGATGATATATACATGCATACATACTTACAATTCATAATAATAACTGCCGAAAGTTAATTGTCACAGAAAACTGTGGGAAGTACAAATTCTATTGAGACATATATCATTTCGAAAAAAATGTGACGAGAAAACATGCCTTCAAAAACCATATTGTAGTCCATGTTTTCATCGCTAGAGCTCTCATCCGCAAGAAAATTTTCAACAGTGTCTTCACGCCTTAGAGAGTCTTTGTCATCTTTTTTCAATTGCAATATGCCAGGGTGGTTCCATATCTACTACAGGAAACACAAAATTTCATAAGAACAACATACAATAGAAAGGGGCAAAATAACAAACACACATGTATGCATGATATAATTCTTCCATTAATTCACAAGCTTTACGCTGAAAGTGCAGTATATCTAAACAAGTGTCATGCAACATACATTATGCTAGTGCTAGAAATGACAAAGCAATTTATGCCCTTTGATCTCGTTTATGCTTTCTCCCCAAAAGGTTAAAAATTACAATATACCAAAGACTATCAAATATTACGTAAACATCTTGCTTCACATCATTTTAATGACGCATATGTCCAATTATCACAAAAAATAAAACGGAAAAATTATTGTGAAATAAAGCGGCTTATCAGGTAAAAGAAAGAGAAGTTTACATGGAAATCAAGTAAATGAGACCTTGAGATCTAAGACAGCTAACTCCCACCCAGGTCAAGTAAAAAATGCTCATAGAAGCCCTTTGGGAGCACTAGCAGGTACTGACATCAATGAAGGTTTGCAATACAAGAAAATATTCTACTTTGTTATTTTTGCAAAATTAGGTACATGCCGCATGTGAAGAGTATTGTAAATAAAAATTGTTAGCAGAGCAAAATCTTCTCTAGGTATAAATGTATGACTACAATCACAGATGCTCACATGCATGCACAAGTATTTATAAGTATTCACATCGTAATGTAATCATGCAATGTGCCTGGGAATATGAAAACATGCCGACTATGAACCTGTGCTAAGGCCTGGTACCCAGCAAAAAAACTTCTCTTCCCTATCTTATCACTAGAGACTTTGTCATTAGAAAATCCATGCACATCAAGGAATCTCTTATACAATTTCCTCTGCAAGGGAGAAAGCTTCACAGCTACTACAAAAACGGTTTTAGGAGGTAAGTCCTTCTTCACCACAGTCATATCCATTCTTTGCACAAAGCCTTTCAACTGTTCATAGAGGATATGAGACCTTTGATTCATAATTTTCACGTCAACCAGAGTTGAATTAGTATGTTGACCATTCTCTATGGGATTTTGGAAGCTGCAAATATAGGGGTTGAATTAGACACTTGGAAACAAAAAGAAAACAAAACAATTAAGATAGCACCCATAATTACGCAAGTAAAGGAGTCTTGCCGGTTCCTAAACTCATGACTGCTTCCAAGAAAACCCTCTCTCACAAAATCAACCATCTGTTTCATATAAATATTCAACACTAATCAAAACCAATATAAGTAAAAATCTACCAGTATTAATACTCTTCAAATGAACTCACACAATAATATTCCATGAGATTGTTCTGTAGAGGTGACCCAGTCAATGCTATCCTTCTTTGGCATTTCACTTGCTTCAGGGCTTGGGTTACATCAGCTCTAGTATTTTTTATCACATGGGCCTCATCACAGACAAGTATATCAGGTCCATCCTGACAATTGAGACGCACATTGCATTAAACAACTGAAATGGCAAGAAATGTAGATGTGAAAACAGAATTCGTCAGAAGAAATAAAAAATTGATAATAACTAAAAAAATACGAAAAAGCACCAAAAGGCAAAAAAAAAAAAAAAAGCGGGGTTCAAGTAGAGAAAATTATTGCAAAATATGAAGGACTGTGTTCGAAGACAAGAAAAAATCAACATCAAAAACCTGCAAGGCAGAACAAATTTCCCTGCCCATGTTTCGGTCCTTCACATTCTTTCCAAGGGATAAGTTCCGAAAAGCAGTGTATCCAATCAAGAAAACACCGCCCTTAGCTCTCCACTTTGCAAGTAACTCTCCTCTTCTCTCCCTGGCAAAAGGAAATAATGTCCATGACACGTCAGAAAAGACAAGAATAGAGGTAAGAGCAATAAACATAAAAAGAATGTAATAATGGAATCATTGTTTTTCATAGTCACCTCTACCTACACGAATACGTATCCCTGTGAACCCTAAAGAAGAGAATAACTAAATGGTAATTACAACAAAAACTATCCACAGTTCAACAAAAAAAAAATGCATATAATTATATCAAAATAGTACCTACAAATGAAGCGTACCCCCCACTTTAATCCAGGTGTTTTGTAGCATATATAAGTTCTACTATTACTAGTTTTACTTTACAGTTTACACTGCAAGTTAAACCATGAAACATTCTAGGAAAGAGTGAGAAGCGTAATGTTAAACCATGCAAATACTTAATGTCATTTAATTAACTTCTGAAGAGGTCACCTCTAGACCAAAACTCTTCAATTAAGACACGAATTCAAGAGGAAGAAATTTTCCAGAAAGCAACGATATATTAAGGTTATCCATAACTGGGCATACTCCAAAATGTAATACAGACAACAGAGGTAAATTGCTATAAAGCAAGACTTACCATAAAGATAGACGTAAATTCCAGAAATAATGAATGAATAAGAGTGTAGTATATATTAAAAAATTGATGTATACTTGATCAAACCTTGATACGTCTTCTAGCATGTAGACACGCAGTGCCTTTACTTCTGATGGTCTCCACTTCAAGAACTCTTGCCTCCAATTATGTAGCACATTCACAGGCACGACAATAAGAGCAGTTCGTAATCCCAAATCAACACATCTCATTGCAGTGTACAAGAAAGCTATAACCTGCAAGAACAGAAAGAACAAGCATTATATATTCCTTAAGACACCACTATATTAATCATAGATTTCTCATAGTGGTTCGTGGCACAATGGACTAAAACTTGTCATTCAAATGTACTTACACCAACACTGTTGTCTGTGTAAATCCTGCCACTGTACTATCAACATTCTAATTTTTGTTCCAATAATTGTTTATCGACTATAAACATTTCACATGCAAGGAAGATACTGAAAATAGAAATAACTAAACACTGAGCAAGGAGCCGGAGTAAATGGAGCACTTTTTAGATACTAAAGCACTGTATATAATATTAGCATAATACCTGTAGAAAATACATTTGCTAAGGGAGGAGGAAAGTTTCTTACTGATTTAGCATAATACCTGAAATGTTTTACCAAGGCCCATTGTATGAGCAAGAATGCAACCAAGACCTTTATCACCGGACTTCACTTTTCTGACTGACTGTATAATATTTTCCCACATAAATCTTATCCCCGAAATCTGGAAAATATCCAGGGAACACATTTTTGTAAAAATATATCAACAAGAACAGAGATCAAGATTAACTCGTACAAAAGTAAACACACAGTGATATTACATAGTGGTAATCCTATTGGTGGTGGCAATGACTAAGTTCTAGGCTTCTAGCTATGAAAGATGAGGCATGAAAACCATATCAGGAATTTTCAGAAACAGAAGCCCTTTCCCACAACTCCCTTCCAATTAACGTCACTTTAAAGCACAAAGATGGTCTAGGCTAGGCCAGCCTGACATGAAATGCAATGTTTAAAAAAAAAATTAAAGAATAGCCTAAGGACTTGTTGGTCCAAGTGCAGAAGTCAGATTCTTGAAAGTGATAACTGAACAAAATACGTTGGTGGATCAGGACCAAATCCAGTCTGCCACTTCGAGGTCCAGCGCCGAGGCCCAGCCTCGGAGGCACTCATACGAAGCGCTGAACTTTTATTTTTCAGAGGGGACCTACGAGCTGAATGAGTAATAAAGTAATCTATTAATCTAATTAAGATGCTGACATCACAAGGTAATTACACACCAACCAGATCATTAAATTAAAAGGGTACTTCAAGGAAAATAAATTGGTACAAGCAACAATCCAGAAAAGATTCATACAAATTGAAGAACAGAAAAGAAAACCTGATGGACTTTCAGTTTTGCTGAAATGCTTGGAGGAATTCTGACAGCTTCTTCACCTTTCTCCCTCACAACATTCACAATATAACCCTTTGATGCATCACCAAGCACTTCTATGCTAGCATCTTCTGATAAATTTTTATTAAAGCCAGCAGAGCTCAAAACATTAGATTTGGAAGAAAACTGTTCTTGCAAAGACTTCAAGCGTTCTTGACGTTCCTGCAAAAGTGGGAAAACAGCATTGTTTTTAGCAAGTCCAGATTTGAACTATACACACACATAGATCAAAAACCAATCTTTCACTTTCTCATAGAAAGGCAGAATGAAAAAGGCGATAAGTGAGTACCTTTTCTATTGCAATTTTTTGTTTGGTCTCTTCTCCCAATTCAGCATCATCAAGGATCCTTCGAATTTTCTTTTTTCTTTTTCTCTTGGAGCTGACAGAAGACAACTCATACATTAGAAGAGAGATCGGACAATTCAATAAGGCCTAATCCACATCATTGTATTGAAACGTGAACAGCATGTCCATGCCGTAGAATAGACATGGTTACAAATGCCTTTGACTTTTGTATACATCTAGCATCTGAAAAGTAAAACCATCCCTCTCACCCCCCAAAAAAAAAATGCTAGGGGAATAAAGAAAGCAGAGACTATTTCTCAACTTGCAGAACACAATCTAATAGTTTGACAGCATTATACCTGAGAGCATCATCCACATCTGCATCAGAATTATCCGAATCACTTTCAGAGCTAGAATCAATCAAACTTCCCACACCCATTGCCTTCTCAAGTTCTAATGTCAACTTTTGCAAAAGACCTGGGCGACAACAACAACATTGCCAGCTGGAGGTCTGAATCTCAGACAAATATTCAGTACCAATGTTCCCCTTTATACAAATCATACAGAATAATATCTTGCATGATTTACAATTTACCAAGTCAGTACTTCTTCCACACCATCCACAACAACACTCGGAGCAATCGGGATCCTGCCATGTCAATAAAATCTCCAAGATGAAGCCAACAATCAAACTTTAATCCAACAGAGCAGTTTGGTTGCAAAACCAAAATAATAATACTCATAATTATAATAATAATAGTTAGGGTTAATTACATAATTGTACCTCCTAGTTTTAACTATTTCTCAATTTGTCCTTCTGTTCTTATAAATTACAAAAGTATCCTTAAAATTTTAAAAATCCCCAAGAATTAAAAAAAATGGGTAAAACAACATGACTACCCTTAAATAGTTATGATGAATATTTTACATATTAAAAACATTAAAAAAATCCCAAAACAAAACATAAAATTTTCAGAAAAAATCTTAAGTTTTATGGCTTTTTAAATTTTTAAAATATATTTTTTAAAATTTTTTTCAAAAAGTAACATATATTTCATGAACAAATTAGGTTTAGTCAAGGGTAATTTTATTTTATCTCCACGTTTTTTAAGTCAAAAAAATATACAAGGGATAAAATTAAAACAAGCTTTTTAAATTCAAATGATACCTTTATAGTTTCTAAAAATAGAGGGATAAATTAAGAAATAATAAAAACTAGGAGGTATAGTTATGCGATTAACTCATAATAATAATAATAATAAAAAAATTCAAAAGCATCATTTATTTGTACTCCCTCTTTGTTATTATCATAACTGAAAAAAAAAAAAAGTACATAAGATATCCCAAACCTGTTAATAGGTCAAAGTCCAAAAAATCGATATTTAAAAGCCAAGCCAACAACTTCATAAGAATGAAACAACAAGCAAATCCAAATCACGTGTAGATACATAGATTGACAATCTAGCTACCAGGTAAGATGTATGCATATTGTACACAAAATATCAAGTGTCTACTATAATGAAAGGTAAACCTATCAAATTCTCTGATCAGCATAAGAGTTATATAAACTTACCTTCACTTTCATCTTTTCTTCCATTGTGGCTTTGCAGTCAGAACAAACAATTACTTTCAGAAGTGGATGTGGGTGTACCTCAACAGCAATCTTACTACAAGCAGTACAGCGGAACTTTTCATTCAGATCCTTTGAAGGAAGAGAATTGGCCCCGAATTCACCAGCATCTTCCTTCAAATCTGCTTGATCCTCAACTTTAACTTTATTGAAAACAGAATCCTTTGCCTGAGATTCGTCATCACTGTCAAGTATAAAAGTTCGACTTCTCTTATTCTCAATATTTGGTTCCTCAGTCTCAAGCATATGCTTGGACCCTTTTGGTTCATCAGAATCAGGCAAAGTAGACTCAGAGGGTACAAAAGTGCCATTGCTCATTGAGCTTCCCATGTCAACGCCATGGGACATTTCAAAACCATTAGGAAAATCAGTTTTTGAGTTATGGCATGCAATTCCGCTCTCATTGTGATTTGAAACTGGGGAAATGTTCACGCCACTTTCTATCAGCTGATCAACTAAGCCAAATTCTTTCGGACCAACTCCCTGATTCAAATAACAAGAATATCAAAACCAGTATAATTACTTTATAAGGCCTTATTCATATCCTGAACGTCACTTTTCTGCTCTCAACTTTTTGACTTCATTCATTATAGTTATGTTCAATTCAAACAAAGTGAATGATGTACTTCAACAAAGCTAAAAATGAAAAATTAAAATTCCAGCCCATTGAATCTACCAATATAATCATAATAAAGAATGCCTATTTCAGCTTGTAGAAGCAGGAATCCAGTCTTCCGGGAACTACAAACAACCAAAGATTCTGGCAACTCTAAACAACCTTTAAATGCAACACTGACAACGATAATTCTGATGGTTGGAAACTACCACTCAATGTGAGTCTCTGTGCCCTTAATCTGAACTCTATTAGGCTTGAAAGCCTCCACATCCACATACAAAAGAATGAGGGGCAAAAAGAACAAACCTGTTTACGTCTCTTCCTATATCTCCTTCGTTTCAAATGTTTTTGAAGCTTCCGGTCAACATTTGCATCTTCTTCTTCTTTGACCTGTCCACATATATATCAACTATATTACCTAAAAGCTAAATAATAACTAATGCCACTATAATGTTCATAGACATAATTGTTTTTATACTGTAGCAAAAAAAGGTAACGACCACCTCCATAGTAGGAACATGGCTATAAACTATAGCTACCAATCATAAGGACACTGTTGCCATTAAATGTTAAGTATATGACAATATAAACTGTCCCATGACTCTCTTGCATAAAAATTAAGATAATTCTGCAAGCGGCATCAAAGGTAAAATAGACAACTCAAAATCCATGTATCAAAAATGCTGAAGAATACGATAATCACTACTATATCTGGACTGCAATGAAAAGTCTAAAGTTTCAACTTGCAATAAAAAACTGCTTCACCTTCCTATAGTTTTTCTTCTGTTCTTCAGAAAGAGCAAGTTCTTTTTCATTTGCAACAGCAGCCGCAACAAATGGATCAGTAGAATTGCCATCAATATCATCAATCTCCTCCACCTGGCAAAAGTGGTCATTTGCAGATGATAATTGGTAGAGAATTAAGTTCGACTAGGTCTTTCTTTCAAAAAATTAGACAACTTGTGATGAAGCATTAGCAAAAGGAAACATCATACTGTAACTAGTTAAAAGTGTACAAATACAGGCACCTCATTGACACCAGGAAATTTAAGACCCATTTCTG
The DNA here is from genome assembly GCA_946598075.1 of Artocarpus hirsutus. Taxonomy (NCBI): domain Eukaryota; kingdom Viridiplantae; phylum Streptophyta; class Magnoliopsida; order Rosales; family Moraceae; genus Artocarpus; species Artocarpus hirsutus. Next base: position 6,554 of record CAMOHE010044231.1, on the reverse strand, counting down.
CAGCTTGTTGTGGCGTACTGGCCAAGTAAACAGATGCCCAACTCTTACTTCCAAATGAAGCACTATCTTTTGAGGTCCCATCAGAAAACAATTTATTCAGAGAACACCAATCAACTTCTGAATTCTCTGTTACATTGTCCTTGCTTCCATCTACAGTTAGTTTCTTCTGCAGAAACCCACTAGCACCCTCCTCCAATAGCTTACCATGTCGTCTAAGCTCACATATGGATATATGTATATTGATTAGTGTTGTAGGCATAGCTACCTGGTCCACAATACAGAAGGACAGAAACATACCTTCTTACAGGTCTATGGGTTTGCAAAAATTTCTCAGCATAAGCTTTTGACTCGGCGAAATCACAAGTCGCCTGAGACCCTATCCAGTGTATTCGTCTTTGCCAAGCTTCAGTGCCACAGTTAGTAGGAGCCTGACTTTCAATCCACTTATAAAGGCTTGGTAGCTCAATGCCAGCACCATCAAGTTGTTCCTTTTACCCAAAAAGAGAGAGAGAGAGAGAGAGAGAGAGAGGAAAAGTTAAGAAGAATTGGAGAGCAAATGCTAACAAACACATCTAAAAAGCAAATACAGTACGATTCTTATCTCCAACAACATTATTCTGCCTAACGTCAAACAAATTTTGAGGTTGGCCATACATATACATGTATCTTTCGTGAAATGAACTATTAGAAAATTTAAACAAAATAAGGTTATAATAATGCAGAGAGTTCTGCAGGATAGCCATAAAAGTAAGCAATAAATTGGGCAAGCCAACCGTTGAGAATCACGCACAATGTTATTTTAGGAAACTTTGACCATTTCAAAATTAAATGTACAGATAATATGCACAGATACAGGAAAATGTAACACTTTTTTTCGTCAATTCAATTCAGAGAAAATTCCCTATTTTAAAGAACACCAACATAATAAACTAGCAAGGTAAAAAACAAAAAAAAACAAAAACATAAGCTATTTGACAAGTATAGAACCCTGCATTACAGGCAGTAATTTTTTTTTCCTTTTTTTTTGGTTTTTTATACTGGTGACTAGAAAAATTCACATAACGTATGTGCACGCATCTAAAAATAACTAAAAGCTAAAAGTTTAACTCAAAATTGAAAAGAGTAGCAGACCTGTAAATGGGCACTCTCAGTCTCAAGCTCGTCAAGAACAGCTTCCCACTCTTCTATCAAAGTAGCCATTTCATCTGCAACAGCTGTTTCCAACTATAGACAGGTAAAAAAATACATAAGTGAAGTGATGCACAAAGGCCCAAAAAATAAAAGGTAAGAATTAGGAAGCAGAAACTAACATCATCACCGTTCAGAGTTTGTGCTAATTCCTCCCTAACTTCACTCTCTACTTTGGCAAGAGACTCCTTCTCAAGTGTTTCTTGAGCCTCTGCAGCCTAATTTAAGCATCAAAAACACAAATATACGGCTTATTACGCATCGATAAATCGGTATAGTTGCTCGCATCTACATAAAGGGAAAGCTAAATTCAATAAACAAAAAGGTTATGGGATACCTTACTCTCGACTTCCAAGAGCTCAGCAATGATCTCCTCTATTTCTGCTTCAGCTAAAGGTTCCTGCACAACAGCAATGAAAATATTTTTTTTAAAAAATAAAAAGTTCAAATTCAAATTCTAAGCATCAAACCATACAAATCAAACTATAATCCATGTGCAACTTTCAACTAAAAATAAATTTAAAAAAAAACTATAATTTATGCAAAGGAAGATATCTTAGCCTTGGTATCAGAGTTTCATAGCATTTCTGACAAAACAGTCAAGAAAAAATATTTTCAGTGGTTTTCAATAGGTTTCATTTCTAAACCAAAAACCAAAACCAACAACCAAAACCTACTTTGATACACTCCGAATTCAAATTAGTTTATTGAGAATCATTCTGAGTACAGTTTTCATAAAACTTATGGATTGATTTTTTTTTTTTTTTCTGTTTCTTACTCAGTGTGCTTAAGTTATTAATTTATAGGACAAAAATAGAAAAAATAAAAATAAAAATAAAGTGTGCAAAACTTGCCTCCACTTGCAACCCATCATCATCGCGCCCAGACGTCGATGGCTCATCATCTTCCGAGTCATCAACAAAAGAATCACTTGAAGAAGTCTCAACATCTTCTAAATCCTCGTGATTTTCATCCATCTATTCAATACCAGTAATATTGAACACTAGTTCCAAGCCTCGAACCCGACACCTAAACAATAAACCCAGAACCGATCAGTGAAAAAATTCCATTTGCACACACCAATGAAGCAAACAAAAAATATTAAAAAAAAACAAAAAGACAAAAACCCAACAACACTCCCACACTGTACTAGCGATTCAATGCTTGCTTTATTTAAAAGTCTATCATAGGCTTCTTGTCACCATTTATACGCAAAAGAATGACAAAATTAGAAACAAAAACTAATATTTCGAAAAATGTAATTTCTAATTGAGAAATCGGCGTTGGTTCACTGCTGGATTTAAACAAACAGTTTTCAGATTTCCACAAAATCGCCGACTATTCAAAGCAGTTCCAATCATTTATGCACGTCACAGAACGAAATCTTCCGAAGGTCCACATTTCGCAATGCATTAAAAATCGGATTATAAAAAAACAAAAAATAAAAAATCCGATTCCTAAACCAGACAGAAGTAGAAACAAACCGAAAACTTTCAGCTTCCGCCACGTCGCGGTCGTCAAACAATAACACAAAGCAGAATTTTAGGGTTTACAGTGAAAAAAAAACATGGATAAACGGAGTGAAGAAGAAGAAGAAGAAGAAGAAGAAGAATTGAGAAAACTCACAGTATCAGCTGAAAAGAGGAAGCATCGGATGCGCGGGGCAAAATGGAAAAACTGCTGTGCCTTTTTTTTTTTTTAATTTCCCTCCCTGCTTTTTTTTTTTATTGTGTCTCCTAAAAAAAATAGACGCCCAGACGGCCTTTATTTGAATGGGCACCGGTTTCTAAAAGTGACTGTCTGGAACCCACAATTACTGTTGTCGGTTGGATCAGCCGCTTGTTCCTCACTCCTTTCTTTCTTTCTTCCTCCACGTTTGTTTTTTAACCTTTTATTTTTTTGACATAAATTGGTTCATATACAACGCTAATGTGTTGGGCACATTACCTTTTAAGCCGTACTCATGTAAAATTTTCAATAATTATAGTAAAAAAATACAAAAAATAACTATATTACAAATAGGGGTGTTTGTGCGGGCGTTGAGAGTTTTTTTTTTAAATCATCAATCAATCAGATCAAAAATAAATTTTATTTTTAAACGAATTAGATGGTTTGATATTTTTTATAAAAAACTAAATCACTCGTAGGCTTCAGTAGTTTGCCTTGAACGGTTTAAGCATATATTAAAAATGTGCAATATTCAATCAAAATTATAAAATATCTAAAGTTTAACCTATAAAGTTTTAATATAAGTGAATAAATAAACTAAAAAGACACGATAAGATAAATTAAAGTTAACCAAAAAGTAAGCTTAACAGTCAAAAGTAAAACAAAATAACATAAATCAACAACTAGACCAAATAATCAAAAACATAACTAAATAACATAAAACAACATAATTATATTTAAACTTAGATTAAAGCTTTTTACTTGTGTCCATAGGCCTTTTTGTTGGCTCCAAGGTTTCTCAAAGCTTTTAATATTCTTTTGATGATAACAAATACAATTTTTATTATTTGTGCAAAATATTTTTTTAAGCGTATATTTTTTTAATGTCACTAAAGCATACAAGAAAGCTTGTGGAAGAAGACTTTTGAAAGGGAACTCACATGGACTTGAAGATTACAAATTTTTCTTAGATTCTAAAGTCCAAAAGTGTAAGTGAGCAATTCTCAAGTTAAAATGATCAAAAGAAAGCTCAAGAGCACACTCTCACATTGCATACTTGCATTTGATAATGTTTTAAATTCAAATTGCATGTAATAATAATGGCTCATACTGTCTTAGAAGTGCTTAAACATGTTGATGTAAAATTAGTTTCAAAAACAGGTCACATAGGCTTTTTTGGCCTAAGGCAGATCGGCCTGCCGACCAAATTTGGTCGGCCTGCCGAAGATGATCGGCCTGTCGAAAACCCTGCTTCGCCCTGCCGATCTGGGGATTTTTAACCCCCCATCTGCAGAGGCTCTGACGGCCTGCCGATGATTTCGTAATTCGAATATCGGCCTGCCGAACACCCTGCTTCGGCCTGCCGATCTGGGGATGTTAAACCCCCCATCTGCAGAGGCTCTGTCGGCCTGTCGGTGATTCATGTTCGGCCTGCCGAACTGTGAACCGGCCTGCCGATCTGGTGACCGTTGAAAATTTGTTTCTTGGCGTTTTAAACTTCGGCCTGCCGAACTTATATTCCGGCCTGCCGAACTGTCTGTAACAGCTATTTTTTTTGACCGTTGGAACTCTGTTTGTAACGGCTAGATTGACTCAAAATTGATGTGTTCAGATGTTTCTAAGCACTAGGAAGCTATAAATACCCATCCATTCAATGTGCATTAATTAAAATGAACTGAAGTGAAATTTGATATTACTCTACATTGTTCTTAAGCATTCATTACACACACATATTATCTTGAGCCAAACTTGTTTCATATTTACCTTGAGAATTACTCACACCTCCAAACACATACCACTATTGTATTTTCATCCTTTTGTTTTGGAGTGTATATTTTGTGAGTGTAAAATTACAACCACTTACTTTCATTGTTGGGTTACCAAAGCCTTGTAAATTTGGGGAATCCTTGGTTGGGCAATCTCCGGGAAAATTGTTACATTGTAAGAAGGTGTGGTGAGCCTTGGGTTGAGCAAGTCACTAGTTGTATAAAGGAGTGATCGTGCCGAAAAGACGGTCTAATAGTACAAGAGGTCAAGCAAGGGAGTTTAGCTTGGCGACAGTGGACGTTGGCATTTTTGCCGAACCACTATAAATATCGTTTGCATCTCTTATCCTTATTATTTACTTAATCGCTGTTTATTTGTTACCTTGTTATCATATTTAGTTCTTAAGCACTTTACTTTAGAAAATTTTCAATAATTGTAAAAGTTTTCGAAAACCCAATTCACCCCCCTCTTGGGTAGTTATTCTTGGGCTAACACTTTTATATATGTAATCATAGAATGCAAAAATGTTTATCTTATATGTGTAAAACTTATTTTAATAACTAAAAAATAATAATAAATATTATATATAAAAATATTTTAAAAATAATAAATGCAGGACAATTTAAGTAGTCTGTGGAGTCTAGATCGCTAAACAAGCCACTCAAAACTATTTGTCTAAAAAACCACCAAAACTTCTCAAAAATCCTAAAAAAATAATAGTTCAGTTCATTTGGTTTGGATTTAATGGTTTTTTGTGATTTTGATGATTTTTTTACTCTAATAGAGCTCTCACATGCCACAATATTGAAACTTATTTTTTAAATTCAAACTAGATTATCAAACATATCATTAAAAAAATAATTTCCTTCGTGTTTGGCAAAGAAATTTATGAATTTGAATCATTACAGTATTTGAACTTATTTTTTGAATGCAACACCTTCACCAAAAATCATATTTTTACACTAATACTATGAAATAATTGGAGAGGGATAAATTTATGAGAGGTTGTTATTGTGAACGAATAAAACGTTTGGCGTTCTCAATTTGAACTAAAACTTTTTAATTGTTATAATATAAAACTTTCGCATGCTATAATATCATGAAAAAAAACTATAGCATAAAGTTCTTACAAGCTACAACAATTTTAATCAACATTAGTTTAAACTAATTGTAACGACCTGTTTTTTTTGTAAAATATTCTTATAAAACATTTCTTTAAACATTTTTTTTCTTAAATTTTTAAAGCATCTCCTCAAAACAACAAAAATTGACTATCAAAACAACAAATATTCTTATAGCCTAACTATCTGCATCTGTTTCACTACAACATAACTCATCACTAGTCAAGATGACCAACTTCGTATGTTGAGGGGTTGTTTGTTTTTAGTACTTTTACGTAATATACTCAAATTTGGATTCAAATATCAAGAATCCTTTAGGGTATATTTGTTTTATGTATTTTTTAAACTCAATAAACTCAAATTTAGATTCGAGTATCAAAAATTCTTTGGATACGTGTTTGTTTCCCCAAAATCTGAATAATTTGAGTATCAAAAATTTAAGTTTTTAAAGTTCTCATTCCTTCTTAAACTTGATACTCGGATATATTTACTATTAAAAAAACTAAAATTTCCTCTTCTATATTTGAGAAAAAAAAATCATAATTTCTTCATTTGATATCCAATTGAGATGATTCTTTTTTCACTATGTTACTAATGAAGAGCGGAATGAATCAAGATCTATATTACATATTTTTTAAGATCATTAACATTAAAATTTTATTAGATTTATTAATAAATCAAAAACTATTATCACTATTTCTCCAAACACAAATTTTAATTTTATTTTATATTCAAATTAAACTTAAATGTACATCAAAATAATAATTCAAATAATAATTTAAATCATTAATTTAAATTTTAATTTAAATC